>CABEEJ010000090.1:157542-171280 GCA_901482245.1 Timema douglasi | reverse complement strand
GCATTGTTAAACATTACAAGAAATATGGCGATTATCATCTCTCCTGTAAAAATGACTTTGAGGGTACTTTATATGAACGGGAATTTCCAATTTTGATCAAATCTTAATAACTATTTTAAGATACAAAATAACAAATCATCGCAGCAAAAGTGTAGTACAATTAAAAAAATAATATTTTATTTGAAATATATTTTTTACTAAACGAATAGTTTCTAAGCTATAAACAAAAAAGATATTATATATATAATTTATTTATTTATATATTTAAGGAGGTCTTTGAAATGGGTAATTGATTATTATGCTCTTTGATGGACAGAAATTTTCCTATTTTCACAATTTTTCTGTAACATTGTGTATTAATTCAGTTATGCTCTTTAGTAGGAAGTTATGCCCTTTTATCCTTGTTTCTGCAACAATGTATAGTCTATATTATTTTGTTACACAGATATTATTAGCTTTAATTAACTATCTCCATTTTTATGGTAAAGGAGCAAAATAAGTATGGCGGTGGACCATACTATTTATTTTGCAACTTCNCCCCCCCCCCCCTTCACATCTTACTAACCATATTGGTTAGATGTATTTCTTTCTAATAGGATAGGTATGAGTGAGTTAGACTTGATAGATAATGTATTTGAATTTGGTAAAGGGAAAGTGAATAGCTAAATAAGGAATAAGACCCTCTCACAACACCCATAATTGATTAGAACATATGGTTCCTGGCCGTTGGCGGCCCCGAACCACTGTCGTAACATCTTGGCTGTTATTTATATGAATATTAGAGGTGTGAGAAGATCGCGTTTTAGATTCAAAGTGAAGTAAAAGCGAAGCTTGGAACATCCAAGGAAAAATCTGAGCTGAAGTCAAAGATAAGGTTTTTGTGGTTTCCGCATAACTTACTTACTCTATGGCATGAAAAACTCTAAATCTCACCGCCACATTTACAAATGTACGCCACCTATTTCTTTCTTCAATCAACCTCATTACACCCTATCTCTATCTTGAGCCAGCTCTATCCAGTTCACCTCATTACACCCTATCTCTATCCAGTCCATCTCATTACACCCTATGTCTTTCAGGTCCATTCTAATGCTACCCTCTCATTTGCATCTTGGTCTTACCAATGGTCTTTTCTCATTGGGTTTACCAGTCAATTACTCTGAACATGGTTCTAAATTTTCCCATCCGCGCTGCATGTCCTGCTCACCATAACCCATGAGAGTTAATTATCCTACCAATGTCTTGTGATGAGTACAGGGTATATAACTTATCATTATATAAACTTCTCCCCTCCCCAATATCTTCATCATTGTTTTGACTACATATATTCTTAAGAAAATGACATATCTGAACTAATAATTGATTACGTTATATATGTAATTTAATCATTTTATTAGTCTGTGTTAAAATACTGTTTAGTGTCTGTTTTAAAAACCATAATATTTAGTGAGATATTTCCAACCTGCTAATAAATATATGAAAGTTTTCTTCTTCCTTTGAAATGATTATAACACGCGAAGGTTATTGTAGGTGTCCTTTGTTTTCAACATTTCTAATATACGCCCACCCCTAATGAATAGATTTTTTTTTTCTCCTTGACAAAGTTCCAAACATCATGGGGACACAGAATATAGGAGTCAGCCAAACCCACTTCCAACCAAACGTCATCATCATCTGCTTTGTCGCGGTGACAGCAAACCAGTAACTCCGCGGTCTACTCTCCATAATCCCTCCAGTTCTCTGAAACAAAACATAATAGTCAAGGACAAAGGGATTAGGCTTATTTTCCTGGATATCCTCGGTGAAAGCGGATAGCCGAAATAGACAGAAAAGTAGAACTAAAACAAAATAATATACTACTCTCTTCGTTTTGTTTTTAAGAGGATAAGATTAAAAATATACTCTCTCTTATGTTTAGAACTTGTCAACAACTTTCATTTTATAATGATTCATTATTTTACTAGAATGTTACGCTTCTTAAGGTGGGGGTGTAGGTAACGCCTGTTTAAGGTTTTTTTTTCCTCGTTTTTATATCAAAATAAATAAAATATTCTCTAGTAAAAATATAGAGTATGAGTTTCTTAACATGTTGATATCAATAGTTGCTGAATATCTGTCATGAACATAGCGGAATTAGATGAGGAACTTTTTTAAATGAAGTCAAAGGGTTGTCATTATATTCCAGGACATCTTTGACCTTTAATCAACAACTCTTCTGCTCACCAAGTGAATAAAATTAAACCCTATGTTTCAACTGGAGAATATTTGATATTTTTGGACAAAAAAAAAGTGTTGATATAAGATAAATATTGCCCTTAATTCGAATTCCCCACATTTCCACATGAAGTATTTTAATGGTATTATTAGTTTAAATATTTTTTCTCTCTTTTTTTTTACCCCATCTTGGTTTTCATTCAGGCTCTACACATTTATTAAAAATGTTGGTGGTGGAATATGTAATATGGAGGTAGAGTTTTAAAGTAAATTTATCAACATTTGCGTGGAGAGAGACTGGAATACCACCTTAAATAAGTGCACCCGACCGGGAATTTAAACTCGCATGATATTTATTCATGTCATATCTCTCCTCCTTACTAATGCTGGTACACTTCCTCTAAAATAGCCTAATAATCCATAACCCTCTGGCTAAGTCGTTATTAATCTTGGTTTTAGAAACACTAGATTTTTTTAAATTACTATTAAAAGTTATTTTTTGCTCCAGTCCAAATTATAAAGTTTCTGAGCTCTATCTAAAACATTAATTTAAATTTTGTTCAAATAAATATTTAATAGTCGAAATGTTTCCTTCTATGGTTCTTTTATCTTTCATGGATTTGTTTAGGCTTATTTTAATTTTCATTGGAACACCCCTTCCCCCACCCTCTCCTTCATAAATAAATTCGGTAAAATTCTTTCATTCTATCCCTTAAGCATTTAATAGCTTTAATTTTGCAAATATAATTTGTATAAATGCAATTTATCTTTTTGAATTGGTTTAAAATGAGTATTATGTTCAAATTCGAATTTACTTTTAGCCATCATTGTTCGTTTATTTCATTTGATATCTTTCTCTCTCTTTGAATTGAAACTAAAACTTGCGTGCATTATTTTGTTTAGAATGCGTGGATACTGTTGGCCAATACCCATTTCTGGCTTTCCTTTATACAACTAGAAGTTTTAATCGGATATAGCTTAGAGAGTTTTACTTTTCATTGTTACTTATCACAAGGTTTATTTGTTTGATTGATTGACTATTTGACTATTGAGAAACGTAACCGCAGTGGATTTTAATTTGACCTAAAAAGTGTATCCATAACCTACTTAATGAACATAGATATTATTTTTATTGGAACTCGTCGAAATAGGGACAAATATAATTAATTTTGACCTATTTGACCTTCATGGTCTTGAGGGTAAAGTGCTTGCCTCAGCATCAGATGTTCATTGGTTCAAACCCAGCCGAGGTCAACGGTATTTTCCTAAGCGATATAAAAAATACGTAGAACAAATTCCTTCGGAGAGGAAGTAAAATCGCCGGTCTCATGTCGATTGTGATATGTAAAAGAACCCTGAATGTATGTAAAATTACCTTTACCGACAAAATTGGAAGGTCCTTTCGCTCTTGCTCATATAAATTATTGTGTTCTAATATAATCAGTTGGTTCAGAAAGTGCACATAAATACCCCAAATAATAGTAGTAGTAGTAGTAATAATAATAATCATTTTGGCCTAACCTGGTTTCTAAACATTTTTTCACAGACGAAGTGTTGGCATCAACGGTTTTGTGAATTATAATAAAATGGCGCTAGACCAACTCAAATACATTTCGCAATAAATGTTGCATCACAAAATTAGAAAGCAATTTAACTGATCCCAACTTCATTGTTGTCAAATGAAGAATACATAAAACCGGACTCGTGTTTAATATCCCGATTAACCCGCCTCGGTGGCGTAGTTGGCTAACGCGCTAGTCGTGTTGAGCTCGACTGTTGAGGACGGGGATATCGAGGTTCGAATCTCGGTCGGGTGAACTGGGGGTGGTTTTTCCTAAATTGTTTTCCATTCTCCCTCCACGCAAATGCGGGTTCACTTCCTCTAATTCAACCTTCCCAATTCTTAATCCATTAGAGTAATTAGTACTTAAAGCGTATAACCCGAACGGGTAGTAAGACGCGGTGCTAAATATTATTATTATTAATTTCCCGGTTAATCAGCTTGTAAATTGATTTTTTTTTAACTATGTAATGACCTGCTTCGGTGGCCTCATGGTCTAAAAGGCATCACTCTCAAAATAGATTAGACTTCCGATGATGGAAAGATCTAGGTTTGAATCTCGGTCGGGTGAACTAAGGGTGGTTTAAAAAAAATCAACTCTCTCTCTCTCTCTACATCCAAGCAATTGCGTTTATACTTCCTCTAAATATAGCCTTTACCATCCTTAAAACCATTAACGTAATTAGGTCATAAGTGTATAACTCAAACGGGTAGTAAGACGCGCTGGTAAATAAAATGATAATAGATAAAAAAAACTTGGTAACATTTAATATATTTGACTAACGTAGGTAATTCAGTGGTCCGGTACTACGATCGAATTTCCTGACGAGTCGCAACTTAGGATAAAGCTTTGACAATCCCTAAAGCTTGATTGGAATTTTCTCCATAAATAAAGGCCAGAATCTGCTTGAGTGACACAGCAACTTTCACGCTGCATGTTGACCCGTGATGCATTGCAACGCAAACATAAATCAAAATGATAATCAACATTTTATATTATCTCGTGAATTAACACAGATTTTTAGAACATTGCTACGATGAATGTTTTCAAATTATAAAGCTTTGTCGTTGCACAATCCAATACATCGAAACACACTCTTTCTATTAACGGGTTATTTCAAATCTCCTCACAAAAGCCACCGAAGCTGTCTGCTTTCTTCTAACTCTACAACGCATGCACACTGATTTGATTGTTGATTGGTTCTCCCATCTCGAACATCTCAGACAAAGTGAACAAAGTATAAATGAGTTGAACTCTAAAGCGGGGCAGCTCACACCGATAAGGCGGAAATCTTGTGATTGGCTTAGAGCTAGTCACATGACCACGGTTCTGTTCTGCGATAGTTTTCTGGTGAACGTGTTAATACACAGTAACTGTGGATTCAAACGTTCGCCGAAAAACTAGCGCAGAACAGAAACGTGGTCACGTGACGCGCTCTAAGCCCATCACAAGATTTCTGCTTAATCGGCGGAAGCTGTTCTGCTGAGGTTGAACTATTCTATACTTTGTCCGTTCTGATCGAGATGTTCGGCACAGGAGAACCAATCAAATCTCAGAACCAACCATCTCAAATCAGTGCGCATGCGCATTTGTCAACGCATGCACTCTACAGCCAGAAACTAGAAGACAGCTTCTTTTTCCGTTGTGAGTAGATAACTCGTTAATGTAAAGATTGTATCGATGTAATGGACCGTGCCACAACACATCGTTATAATTTGCAAACATCCATCGGGACAATAATCTAGTATATATGTATATCTACTAGAAAATAAAATCTGTTGATAGTCAGCTGTTTAACGATAGCGTTGCAATGCATCATGGGTCAACTTAAAGGGTGTAAACTTCTGTGCCTCTGAGACAGATTCTGTTTTCTATTTTCGGTGAACGTGTGAATCAAGCTTTAGGCTGATTTTCTAACTTCCCACGTAACGCCAGCCTTTAAATATGGAAGGTACAACTCCTCCCAGCTCTGTATCCAGGGTGTGGCGTGGGGTGGAGGGGTTCCCCAGGTATCCAATAACTTCTGAGCACACGGGGTTGATTACTCGGAAAAAGTGAGGGTATAGCTGCGGTAGGTTATTGGATACCTGTGACGGCGTGTTTTTTCTCCCCACAGTCCCGCCGTTTTAAGTACGAAACTTGTGTGGTTTGCTGCAGCCTCAAAAGTTTCCGATTGGGGACGGCCAGACTGGGCAAGCGAACGAATAAAATATAAAATAGAACACATTGCTTGTAAAGAGAGGGGGCCAGACTGGAGCGCGCTCGAGCCGGAACAGTCTAGTTTACAGGCGCTAGGCAATATTATTGTATGTTGGTTCATTGAGTGCTAGGAAATCTTCTCATGATGACATTTTTATTAATATCGATAGGTTCAGCACACTTGTTTCTAAAGGCCTAATTTAATTGATAGGACCATAAGCTATGTGTATATATATATATGTAAAAGTTATATGTTAAAATGCTTCAATATTATAATCAAAGTAGGCTTTTACAAATAAGAATCGCCATTATCACGGATAGAAGATGGGAAAACCACAACAATAAATCACTTGTCAAAAACCACCCTCAGTTCACTGAGCCAAAAGTCGAACCTTTGCCTCCTCGTTAACAACTATCGAGAGCTATCTGCTAATCAGGCGCTCGCTCACCCATATGTCAGTCTGGCAGACCCCCATGGTAAATCTTACCTTCCTCATTCTTAGACAATTATTTTAAAGCTGGTGACCTGGCGGTCTAGGGGTAAGGTGTCAGACTTCTATTCTGGCGGCCGGGGTTCAATCCTCGGTCCCGGCAAAGACTTATCTGATTACCAAAACCTTCCTTCACCTCTGACAAGACATCTTGTGAATGTGAGGAATGCCAGGTCTCCACCGTGGTTCGGATTCCACGTTAAACTGTAGGTCCTCCATTTCATCTCACAATCACCCTACCATTACACATTAGCGTAAGTGCGTATAGCCCGAACGGGTAGTAAGACGCGGTGCTAATAATAATAATATTTTAAAGCTTTGGTTCTTTATAATACCGCGTCTCACCACCCGTGTACTAATTACGTTAGTGTGTTATAGATGAATTTAGAGGAAGTGTACCCGCATTTGCGTGAGAAAAAAAGTATAAAGCCATTTAGGAAAACCTGCCCTCAGTACACTCGACTGGGGTTTGAACCCCAATATTCCCGTCATCGGCAGTCCAGTATATTGCATGAGTGACTCCTTAAAACATGTGAACACCGAAGTGAGTCTTTAGTTCATTAGAGTAATTAATACACCGTATGACCTTAACGAGTATAGAGACGAGGTGGATTTTTTTTAAATAATTTTATGAAGAAATTTTTTTATTAGTGGTCATTTAAACGATAAAGCCAAATATTTGACCGTGAAAATCTTGTTATTCTGTAATTATCTTAAATGTATGCGAACAACTGAAGGAAGCAGAGCAGCGAGAAGGGGGAGGGGGGAGGGTCATGTAATGAAATATCAGATAACATTGGAGGAGGGCGGGGTGGTAGGAGGTGTCCTCCGCCAGTATCAATATTGATGTAGCTCGGACTTGAAAGACGTGAATGGCATATCAAAACTTGAATAAGTCCCAGTTTACGTTCTTTCTCTTTATTTATTTCTGTCAGTGGGCGGATAAAGCAACAGAGTAGTCGCTTTGACGCCGAAATCTCTACCGGAAGATTATATTTCACCCCTCCTTCCATCCAACCGGCTTCCCCATCCACCTTTCTACAACACACAAAGGGGTTTGTACGGAAGGGGATGGGTGTTTGTGGCCAAGTTAACTAGGTCTTTAAAAACTTTTTCTGGTAATGGAAGTTTTTTATTACCCTTAAATAATAAATAAGCTTTCAAAATTATGGTTAGTTTTTTTTTTAAAAAAGTAGATACATATTCTTTAACTAGCTGTGGTTTCGAATAGCTTTAAAATTTATTCGATTGCTTCAAAATTTGCATGGAAACACATTTTAATTAGGCGGCGAGGAAGGGCTTTTTTTTTTTGAACCTTATTGCAGATTTTCAACAGTCTTGAAATATTTTAAATAGAAGTTAATGGTCAGGTAGTATGAAGGTAGAATTAAGATGGAAATGTACCTGCATTTGCGTGGAGGCATAGTGGGAAACCAACTAGTGTAAACCACCCACCAACCAATACTATAGCCTCGTTCTTCCTGTAGCTTGCAATACAGTCTGATGCGGGAGTGACACCTTGGACCATGTGGTCACCTATATATGTTTCACTAAATTGAATCTGAAAGAAACCAACAGTGCTCTGTATGCCATAAACAATTTTACATTTAAATTATTATTATTAATATTATTATTATTATTATTATTATTAGCACCGCGTTTTACTACCCGTTCGGGTTATGCATACTTACGCTAAGGTGTAGTGGTAGGGTGATTGTGAGATGAAATGGAGGACCTACATTTTAACGTGGAATCCGAACCATGCTGGAGGCCTGGCATTCCCCACATTCACAAGATGTATTGTCAGAGGTGATAGGAAGGGTTTGGTAATCAGATAAATCTGTGCTGGGACCGAGGATTGAACCCCGGCCTCCAGCACAGAAGTCTGACACCTTACCCCTAGACCGCCAGGTCACCTTTACATTTAAAAATATATGTAAAAATATAATAACAAACATATTTCAAAATTTTACCCAAATTGCCACAATTATGTGATTAAGATGAATAGGTCATTCCTTAAACAGAAAGTCACTCTAAATGGTCATAACCGAAAATTCCTTGTGTTAGTATTATTTTTGTTGTTTTTGAAGCGTCAAAGCTGCGTTCTCTTAAGAAATATCTCAGTGTGAGAATGTTTATCGACACCAGCTTCGGTGCCCACGTGGTCCAAGGCGTTACTCTCGCAATCGACTGGCTGCCGATGACGGGGAGATCGGTACTCGAAGCCTAGTCGGGTGGAAAAAGAGTGATTTTTCAAAATTGCTTTCCATTCGGCCTCTACGTAAATGGGGGTACAATTTTATAAAATCAACCTTATTCTTCCTTAACCCATTTGAATAATTAATATATAGGCGTATAAGACGAACGGGTATTAATACGTGTTTGCTAAAAAAAAAAAAAGAACGCATTACTCTGCTAAATAAAAGGTTTTGCGGATTGCATAACTTGTTGGTATTGTTTGCTATATATTTGATGTTTGGACTATGAATACTGAATGATATGTCGAGTGCAATTATTTTCATTTAGACGAGTGCTTGACAGTACGGTAGCTAATTTGTATAAAAACCCTCATTCTGTTTCCACATGGTCTAACGTGCTACTTTCACAGTAGACTAGACTGGGAGATTGAGGTTCGAATCTCGGTCGGGTGTACTGAGAGGGTTTTTTCCAAAATCGTTTTCCACTCTCCTTTCACGCAAATTTGGGTACACTTTCTTTAGATCTAGCGTTCCTAATACCTAAAACCATCAGCGTACAACCCTAACGATTAGTAATTAATACACGGTGCTAAAAAAAATGTATGAACTATCGTTCTGAAATATATAAAGAACTGATCACATTTTGTAGAATTTTTAAACAAATTTGAAAAGTTTTTTTTATAAATATAGCTCCTCTAGCTTCATTCAGTTTTACATCTACTTTGAACCATCTCCCTCCAAATCTGAGTTCACTATCCTATTTAAGGCAGAAACAGAGTTTAATAATTCAGTAGTAGGGAGATGGATAGCTCCTTCGTCGAGGGAAAAGAATAATAAGGAAGGTAGAAAACAATTTGTTGATGTTTGCGTGTTCGCTTTAGTTAACAAGAGCTTGCGATATCATGATTTTAAGGAGATACGCTTTACTTTAAGGTGTTTACCGTTATAAAGAGTTCACCATATTATTGTTTGATAAAGTAATTGTTTCATAAAAAAAATCTCTTTTTACTTTCTTGTTATCTTACAAGTAGAGGAAGTATTGTGATCGTAATAAAAATCTAACTCGAGATTTTGATGAATCTCGACGTTTCATGACCCCCCAAATCCGAAAAAGTTGTTTTTGAATTTCCGTCTGTCTGTCTGTACCTCCAACTGTGCCTAACCTATTTTACCGATAGGTATAAAACTTGGTATATAGGGTTTTCATAGGGTTGCCCCAAGGCTTTTTTGGAATTGGATATTTAACCCTAAAATTAAGGGTAGTTTACTGAAGGGGAAAAAGAGAAAAAGTCGATTTTCTCAAAGTTGGTTTTAACGACTTTGATTAAATCTTATTTCTTAACATTTATAAATATTCCAAACAAAATGGATATTCTCAATATTTTGGCAAAATGACTTTAAGGGCGCCGGTCTGATGCGTTAATTCTCATTTTGAATCATATCTCCGAAACTATTTGAGAAATGAAATTACTTATCATTACAAATTTGTAGATATATTTATAATACAAATATTTTAATCGAAGCATATTTTTATAAAACCAATAACTTTCGAGCTATACGCAAATATATATATATATATATTTAAATTTTCTAGCACTAAAGGTAAAGTATTGCAACCATACAAAAAAACCGAACCTGAAATGTTGATGGATGTCGACTTCTCATGACCCCCCGAACTCTAGTGGTCTTTTCAATGCCGTCTGTTGGTCTGTTTATTTAAATTTAAAATTAAGAGTAGTTTAATAAAGGGCGAAAATAGAAAAAAAAAAATCTTTGACCCAATAACAATTTTTTTTATACACGAAGATGATAAGAAAATTATGTCATTATGTTCATTTTTAATTTACAAAAACTTTGAATGAGTTTTTTTTTTTCACTTTATAGACAAATAATTTATACCAGTACCTAAATTACATACTAACTACTAAACTAAATCGACATTCTTAACAATACGCCTCAGCTCTTATGAAAATGTCCAGGTTATTGCCAAAGTATCAATTTAATAACAAAACTTACCGTATTCCATTGGTAAATATCCTAGTAAACATCACCTGGATTTGAACCAATGCCTCCTAGATGTATAGTTGACCGCTCTAGATGTTCAATGAATAGAGAACAAAATGGCCGGCTATTTCGTCTAGTTCCTGGATATTAATCTAAAGGCCCCATATAGGATTACCGCTGTTTCTATTGCTATTTTTCTTGAATTGGAACAATTTCTAGGGTCGCCATTGTCTTGTTAATTATGTTAAATGTATGAGTGAAAGGGGACGCTAGAAAAGGTCAGTGATTTTGCAGTTTTTATAGCAATTTTTTTTTCCTTAAGATATTAAATAATTATCCTGTTTAAACAGAGAATTTAATACTCTTCCCATGGTGATATCAACATTTGTTGAATATCTGTCAAATGTGTCCTAGAATTTAATGATAACTTTTTCTCTTTATTTAAAAACTTTCTCATCTAATGCCACCATGTTCTTGACAGATATTCAACAAATTTTGATATCACCATGTGAAGAAAATTAAACTCACATATTTCTACTGGAGAAGTATTTTATTTATTTTGCCAAAAAAATATTTTTGATATAAAAACTGCAAAAACACTAGATTTTTCTGTGTCACAAACATCCCCGCCTTAGCCTTATCTTATTAGATTAAACCGTTAATAGCCTTAGTGTTAATCACACCGATAAAAAAAAAGAAATTGAGAAATATACTAACCTAAATGTTCAGGCGTTGTACACATTAGATGATAATTATTATAATAGAGTGAGGATGAGTAAATTAGCATTTAAGATATAATCGGGTGACCTAGTGGTCTAGGGGGTAAGGTGTCGGACTTCTGTGCTGGGGGTCCGGGGTTCAATCCTCGGCCCCGGCACAGATTTATCTGATTGCCAAACCCTTCCTTCACCTCTGACAAGACGTGTATTAATCACAACTTGTGAATGTGTGGAATGCCAGGCCTCCACCTTGGTTCGGATTCCACGTTAAGCTGTAGGTTCTCNCTGTAGGTCCTCCATTTTATCTCACAATCACCCTACCATTACACATTAGCGTAAGTGCGTACAACCCGAACAGGTAGTAAGACGCGGTGCTAATAATAATAATAATAATAATATGTAATCAACTCGAATTTCCCTGGAAGGAGAGTGAAAAGAATATTTAGGGAGAACCGCCCTCATTAGACCTGACCGCGATTCTAAACCCGATCTTAAAGTCCTCAGGATGTAATTATAACACTAGATGTTATTACCACTCGGCCACTGAAGCGGGGCTTATAGAAACTAATATGTTATTAAAATTTATGTATTAATTTTTTTTTCTATCTTACTACACATTTTATCAACGAAATGGCCACACTTGTATCATTATAAAAGAAATAAATTAAATCCATGTGTTTAATTATATTTTAGACCCGCCTCGGTGGCGTAGTTGGCTAACGCGCTAGTCGTGTTGAGCTCGACTGCTGAGGATGGGGAGATCGAGGTTCGAATNCACTCTCCTTCCATGCAAATGCGGGTTCACTTCCTCTAATTCAACCTTCCCCATTCCTAATCCATTAGCGTAATTAGTACTTAAAGCGTATAACCCGAACGGCTAGTAAGACGCTATGCTAAAATAATAATAATAATAATAATAGTTATATTTTAATAAAAGTAGAAACTAACTATATGGTTCTTAACCATACATAACTTATTTTATTGCCACTTATGTTTCTTTTTAAATCAATCAAAACAGGTTGTACTTATGAATTTTGATAGATATTAAATTAAAAAATACACACTTTTAGAGACCCGGATGTGTCTCATACTGAAACGTAATCTCCACCCTATTGTATTCCTCGCGCTTCTTTCTGCCCCCTCCCCTTCCCCCACTTCCTTATTTCCCCCTCCTTTATCTCACGATGCTCTACGCTCGCACGTGGGACCAACTAAAAGCAGAACCTTTACACGTTGTCTCCTCGTTTCGTTAAGTTTTACTGATTATCTTTCTTTTTTTCAGCCCTAAAAGCTTTGATTAATCTTTTTAACTTGTATTTTTTAAAGATTTGTTTGAGTAGCTCTTTATTTTTCTTAATTTGTCTCATTCGTTACCTTTTAGAAATATATATTTTTAATATGACATTTGTTTTTAGTTTAACCTATCAATATTTAATATTCTTAAAATAAATCACAATACATATACCTGCTTTGGTGGCCACACGATCTCAGGCGTCACTATTACAATATACTATTCTGACGATGACTGGCAGATCTAGGATCAACTCTCTGTTTGGTGTACTAAGGTCTTGTTTGTTTGTTTTGTTTTTTCAAAATTATTTCGCACTCTGTTTCTATGCAAATGTGGGTACACGTAATCTATATATAGCCTTCATAAGCCCTAAAATCACTAACTTAATCAGTAAATAGGTTCAAACAGATAGTAAAACCTGGTGCTAAAAACATAGACCCAACCTGTTACACGGTGGGCATGAGGCCTATATGTTAAGCTCATTTAACCTGGTTTGTCATTGACGGGGGTGTCCGGAGTTTTGATTCCGAGTAGTATTATTGATAAGTTTTTTTTTTTTAAATAATTTCTCAGGTATTTATCTAAATTTTACGTTCCTCATCCTTGCCTTATTGAGGTAATTAAAATGTTTAAGTCCCGAATGCGATGGAGAAAAATAATACTTTTTTATAAAACCTCAGTATAACTAATAAATTATCTTCAGTTAACTCAAAAAAATAAACCAAACTCTTTCACAAAATCGTAAATTAGAAAACCTCTTTATTCCACAGGCATTTAATTACGTTCTCTTATTCAGTGTAAATTAAATTCTTTTATGAGAAAGTAATTCGTTTGGATTTCAACGCCAACTTTTAAGGCTTTGATTATATTATTTCATGACATTTATATCATCGTAGCTACCAGTTCTCTATAGTCAAGATTATGTTTTCCGATTAACTCGGTGCGGCTGAATGTATAGTAGTAATAATAATAATAATAATAATAATAATTTTGTGGTTTTTTTTTTACTAAAGCTGTTGTAATCATGAATGTTAACACACAGGTTGCAAATAACTTTAAT
>CABEEJ010000090.1:118664-135788 GCA_901482245.1 Timema douglasi | reverse complement strand
TTTTTTTTTTTTTTTTTGTGAGGCGGGTTGCATCTTAGTTAGCTAGACCCATCTAAAGCAATCCAAGCGCTATCACACTCGGACACCAATATACGAAACAGAGTAAAGAAATTGATTGGTTAAGGTCTCTTGTTATCTACTGGTAACACTTGTTATAACGTTTGATGCATCAATTTTCATTAAACATTCGAATATACTCACATTCACAAATTAAGCCAACCGAGAACGTAATAAATTGAACAGATAATAAATCTTTACACTGAGTCCAAACAAACAAACTAGAACCACGGATGAGTGATAAATCGTAAACTAATTCTCTCACTCTCTCTAATACAAAAATTGGTACAAAACTAAACGAAGTGTGACAGTCGGCTTCAGTTGTGATGGATGAGCACACATTTATTCGATACGTTGGCATTAACGTGCGCTTAAGTATGTTTTTGTTTTGTTTAGGACGCTCTAGAAAAAAAAAAGGAATGTTTTAGCTTGACGTGTTTCGCTCGAAGTACTTTGTATATTTGTGTATGTGTTTGTGTAGGGCTAGAGTTTGCGGTGCTAGTTGACGGTTGCTCGATTCGGAAATGGGGAAACGGTTTTGGCACTCGCTGTAAGTCATTGTTAGGTTTTCGATTTTTTGTTTTATTTTATTTTTTTAAGTGAGAGGGAGCTGGTAATTCGTATCGGCGTGGGAATGTATTATGTAGGGTAACTCAGAGTAATTTATGAGCACTGGGTGTATGTGTGAGAGGAGAATGAAAATTGGATCGTGTTGTCGGTCATACTGACCGTAACATCTCTCCCTCTGGTCGGTGGTTGGTTGGCTGGGAGTATAACAATGATGTCTGGTGAAGGGTGTTTTAAATGACATTGAGAACAGATGGAAGTGAGAAATATTTTTAGAAATAATAGTTTAGCTTGTATGTTGTTTAGTGAATATCAACTCACAGGTTTTCAGATAATTGTAATTACGGTATGAGTGAATAATAACCCCGAACAAGCGACGAGTTCTAGATAGCTCGATGGTAAAGCATTGACACGCCAAGCCAAAGGAGCCCGGTTTGATTCTTGTTCCAGGATTTCAATGTTTAGCTAATTTAATTAATTGAAATGTTATATGTTTTTTTTTTATAAATAAATTTGTTATTTTATTAGTCTTTTGACCACCTATTTACATTCTTTCATTTAAATACAACACGGAGAAATAAATTATTGGAGTGGGCTACCAAGCTACTAAAGAGACCCGATTTTACACCAAGAGGTGTTGAATGTATTTGAAAAAAAAAAAAAAATTACGGGCACAACGTATTGCTACCCTTTCAGGATATGTGCATATTTTCATTTATGAATTAGGTATGGGGACAGTATAATTTATACAAAATTCACTCACCTTTGATTGGAGAATGAACTGGAAACTATTTAGGGAAAAAAAACTATAACAAAACACACGATTTGGACGTGAACCAAAACCTCTTCGATACCTACAAACCAAACGTCCTAGACCCAGAGATCACAAATGCGGTTAAAATATTTACAATTTTGTTCATAATTTGATCAAATTAGTATATATTTTTTTAATTTGAGGTATTTAACTTGCATTTAGTGAACCGACTGATTATATCAGCACACGATAATTTCTATGAGCGAGAGCGAAAGGGCCTACCAATTGTTCCTGGGTAGGTATTTTCACATATCTTATAGGGTTCTCTTACATGCCATAATCGACATGGGATCGACATTACTTACTTTCCCTCCGAAGGAAGTTGTGCAACGGATGTTTGTCTCTCAAGACAAATTAATCGATCTCAGCTGGGTTTAAAGCTCTGATCATAGGGTCTTGAGGCAAGAATTTTACCCCAAGACTACCGAGATCTACAAAATTGAAATATATTTAGACACTAGAGATGAATATTTAATATTATACGTATTGTCCTAGACGTTATGACCACTTTGTACTTATGACTGAACCTCTTTCACGATTCTTGGCACGCACATTTTTAAGATAAGCTACCATAGATCTCACGAAGGAAGAATATTAGTTCTAAGAAACATATTCAACTTAGTAAGAATATATTTGCAGTTTGTTGCAACTTTTCAATATAATTTTTCTGCATCATCACATGCAGGTACTTCGCTTTTATAAATTAGAATTGTGCCTTCTAAAATTTAATCGAATTCCAATGGCACCCACATTGGCGAGTCTCATGGACTAAATGGACTAATTAGTCTGGTCACGGGAAGTTCTAGTTTCGAATTCCACCACTAGAGTGTGTCCTACATGTAAATGTACAACCTGTATATTATTGATACCGAGTGTACATTCTATTCAGAACCAATTTTATCGAGTCTTGGTTTCCGGCCATGCTGTATAGTGGTCATTGCTCCTGGATACAATTCTAGAGGTCCCGGATTCTATTTCCGGCTGGACCTTGGTTATTTTTCCCGGAAGATAAATGACCCTAATGGTCACAAGAGGTTGGTTGATTAATCTTAAGTTAGGTTTAAATGTTTCCACTGGTTCCACACCCTCGTACTCACTATCATCATCATCTCATTTTATCGGGACATAGAAAAAGCCTCCACGGAAAGGATGTACGATTAGTACATTCCAGCGTCTCCTGGGCAACGATACGTTAGTACATGCTAATATTTTCTCTACGTTGCTACCAATGATATAGCCCAGACGTGCAATATTATATTATTATTAATGCCGATTCTTGGTTTAATTCTCAGCATATGACCTTGAGATTTTATGTACAGTAGCCCCATGGCTTCTGTGGTGCTGACTGACAGCTTTGAAAAGTTACCAGACCAAATTATGTATCCCTACGCCGAACCATATGATCTGCAAAAACACGTGTTTGGCATCTGTCACTTCTGACAGTAAACATTTAGTTATATACCTAAATGTTGACTGTCAGAAGCCAACTGTGAGTTGTCAGTCGGCACCAAAGAAGCCGTGGGGCTACTGTAACCATCCTCAAAGGGTCCATTCACAAACCTAACTACCACCTAGACCTAGTTGTTGCCCTTTTGTGAGTCCATGTCTACCGCAATCAAAGCATACTTGTTCACCACTTCGTACAAGTTCGTAGCAACAAGTCACCTTAAGTTCGTTGCTTTATGAAGACATACATTCACTGAAACAATCTCATCACACCTCTATTTCAGGTAAGTGCTCTAGCCATACACAAAGTGTGTGTCTATAAAGCGGTGGGGGAAGCGGGGAACTTGCAATATCAAGATGAAAAGTTGCCCGACCCCTAAATTCGGTACTACGCCCTCCCTGTTCACAGTTAAGGAGCTAGAATAGTCTAGTAAATATTCTTAACCACCAGAAACCAAGTGGGCTTAAAACGTTACGGGATGAAGCTATCCGTCTGTAGGAGAACAAACAGGGAAGGAGGAAAATGTTTAAAAGTTTATGTATACGATCATACAAAATAATGTTGCACTAATTTAGTAATCAACAAATGATAGGGCTATTTAAAGTTTTATCAATAATTAACCTAAGCGCAATATCTGATCGGTATTTTTTCAGCTACCTAGGCTCCTTTAGGAGGGGGAGGGGGGGGAATTGCTGGTGCCACGTGGTTTGTTTTAGATTAATAATAATAATAATAATAATAATATAGTGTGTCTGGCATATATTACTTGTAGCCCAACAGTGGAAATACTAACCAGTACTAATGTACCGTTGCTCAGGGGACGCCCGAGTGTACTAATCGTACATCCTTTCCGTGGAGGTTATTTCCATATCCCGATGAGATGATGATGATGATGATGATGATGGTGATTATGAGGGTGTGGAACCAGGGACAGGTTTGTTTTTGAGTGAGAGTGGTAGGACCCGGTTGTTATGTGGTGGTACCGATATGTGTAGTGCTACCAAAGGTGCAAAACACAAAGCCACCAAAACATTTTAAAATTATTTCAACCCCTCAAAGGGAAATGTATTGTGATCGTCAAAAATATATATATATAATTGGAGCTTTTGATGGTTATTTATCTCCTGAAACTGAAAAAGTTATTTTCGCGATGTTTGTCTGTCTATGTTTGTCTGTCTTTTTCGGCTTAGAGCCAAACCATTTTATCAATCTGGCTAAAATTTGATGTATAGAGGTTTTATAAGGTTCCCCGAGGAATTTTTTTTATTATTATATATTCAACCCTAAAATTAAGAGTGGTTTACTGAAAGACAAAAATAAAAAAAGATAAAATCGATTTTATCTAAATCCACTCTAATGGTTTTTAATACATTTTTATATCTAGACACTGTTTAAGATTACAAACAAAACAAGAATGAAATAAAATTACACATATATTATTTTTACGTGAAAATGACTTTAAGGGTACTTTATATAAGTTGAAATTGCCAATATTTGATCATACCTCCGCAACTAACGTATATAATACGTACAATAATACGTATAATAACGTATTATTGTAAATAATAATAACAATATTTAGCACCACGTCTTACTACCCGTTCGGGTTATACGCTTTAAGTACTAATTACTCTAATGGATTAGGAATTGGGAAGGTTGAATTAAAGGAAGTGAACCCGCATTTGCGTAGGAGGAGAGTGGAAAACCATTTAGGAAAAACCACCCCCAGTTCACCCGACCAAGATTCGAACCTCGATCTCCCCGTCCTCAGCAGTCGAGCTCAACACGACAAGCGCGTGAGCCAACTACGCCGCCGAAGTGGGTTATTTTTTTATTATTATTATTATTATTGTAAAGTTGTAGTACTATTAAAAATTAAAAATCTTATATATAAAATATATTTCTATAAAACTAATAATTTCTGAGGTGTAAGGATTTTTTGTTCATGAATGTCTTTGAAAATTGATATTGTTTGTTATGTATGTCCTTTGGTGGACAGAGATATTCCTCTTTTCTAAATGTTAATTGGGAACACCGTATATTGTTTCATTTATGGTCTTTGGTTAAGTATTTCTGCAACCATGTATATTATCTGGTTAAACAAATCTTACGAATTTTTTGTGCATATTTATATTTTATTAATAAAAGTGAGAGAGAAATTCTGTGCTGTGCATCACACCATATACTCAGTATTGTTTATATTTAATTAAAATTTCAATTGTCCTACAAATATTAATAATATGAGTGTTTGCAATAGGTCAGTATGGTCAAATTTTTAAATGTATTGCCTTTAACTTTAATCAGAGCCTTGAAATTTACAATTTGAACTAATCGTAGTGTTGCCTTATTTGTTTTATTCACGAAGAAAATAATTGACCCAAAAACTGTATTTTATACAAATTTTGATTTAAAATTTTTTTTAAATCAAAATATGGTCGTCATCAGCATAGACAGATTTACATCTGCTTGACGAAGCTAAACTTTATAAAGAAAAATCCATATCTGGAACACAATTCAAAACAGAGCTTTTACCATCTTCAGAGACCTTTCAAAAACAAAATAAGAACTTCTTGGAAAAGTTTTTTTCGTTTAATTTTTGTATAGCTTTTTTTTTACCCCCTTTGAAAAAGAAATAAGGTCGTTTTCCTCAACTCGTTAGCAATAATGATAGCTTTCGGGGCCAAATGGTTATATCATTTTTCCCTCCACCCCTAAATTCATAGATTACAAGTTTTTACGACCCCCACACATGCGCTCGTACTTAACCGGTTAAGCTCCCTTTCGGCTACCCTAGTTTTAAGTTCCACGTATAAGAGGCCATTGCTGTTGATAAAGGCTATATTTGCTTGCCATACCGGTGTAACTTGTATACGAGTATCGTCGTAAAAGTAAACTTTAAACCAGTGTTCTGTCGTCCTATATCTTTCGTTTAGTCTTTTTTACGTTGTTTTTAGGGGTTTTTTTTGCCAAAAAATTATAACCCTCTCCCCCCTAACTCCATGAGCTACTAGAGAGAACATTTTAAGAATAAATCGTAACATTAACCAGCGTCCGAGTCGTTACTTTTATCAAGTTGTAGTGAGTACAAATCTTTATTCTGTACAATGTATGTTTGCATGCTTCACGTCGTAATACGCGTCAAGGTGACCTGGCGGTCTAGGAGTAAGGTGTTGGACTTCTGTGCTGGGGGACCGGGGCTCAATCCTCGGTCCCAGCACAGATTTATCTGATTACCAAACCCCTCCGTCACCTCTGACAAGACATTTTGTGAATGTGGGGAATGCCAGGCCTCCACCGTGGTTCGCATTCCACGTTAAACTGTAGGTCCTCCATCTCATCTCACAATCACCCTACCATTACACATTAACGTAAGAGCGTATAACCCAAACGGGTAGTAAGACGCGGTGCAAATAATAATAATAATAATAATAATAATAATAATAATACGCGTCAAAAACATCTGCATATTCAAACTAATGGGGAAGATGGAATTTATATGAAATGTACTCGAATTTGCGTGGAGATAAAATTGAGATCTGGAATCATTTATTAAATAAGAAACTCTCTATACATTTAGCTGGGATTTAATCCAAACCTCTTCATCAACAAGATTAGCCCAACACCTTTTTTTTTAAGTTGCCCATCTGTACAAGGATAGCTAGTAGTTCTGTGAACAGTATACCTCGCTTTTTCCATGTTCTTGTCTTTAATACAGTCGCACAAGTAATTTTGTGAACAGCATACCTCGCTTTCCCCATGTTCTTGTCTTTAATACAGTCGCACCAGTAATTTTGTGAATAGCATACCTCGCTTTCCCCATGTTCTTGTCTTTAATACAGTCGCACCAGTAATTTTGTGAACAGCATACCTCGCTTTCCCCATGTTCTTGTCTTTAATACAATCGCACCAGTAATTTTGTGAACAGCATACCTCGCTTTCCCCATGTTCTTGTCTTTAATACAGTCGCACCAGTAATTTTGTGAACAGTATACCTCGCTTTTTCCATGTTCTTGTCTTTAATACAGTCGCACCAGTAATTTTGTGAACAGTATACCTTGCTTTCTCCATGTTCTTGTCTTTAACACAGTCGCACAAATAATTTTGTGAACAGTATACCTCGCTTTCTCCATGTTCTTGTCTTTAATACAGTCGCACAAGTAATTTTGTGAACAGCATACCTCGCTTTCTCCATGTTCTTATCTTTAATACAGTCGCAGAAGTAATTTTGTGAACAGCATACCTCGCTTTCTCCATGTTCTTGTCTTTAATACAGTCGCACCAGTAATTTTATGAACAGTAAACCTTGCTCTCTCCGTGGTCTTATCGTTAATAGTATAAAGGTCTCTTCTCTTTGTTCTTAAAGCTAAAATATATCCTAAAATGTATTTTCTGTCCCATTTGGTAGTTATCATGTAACAAACAAACAAGACATATATTTGAGTGGTCACTATCTTAAAACGGACAATGAGATTGAAAAACATGTGCATACATCATTCGGCTATAGACAAACAAACGAAATGCCAAATTGTAGAGTTAAAACTGAACCTTACTACTCTCGGTCTATTAAATGTTTGGGGTTAATTCATTGTGTTTGTAAGCTTGCTTCACAGATAAGTTTAACGGGACTCACGGAAGTTAGTTAGTTGTTAATTGCTACGTTAAATATCTGTAAATATTTTCCTGATGTGCACTGCTGGTCATAGGGGTAAATCTTGCAATAGGTGGGGTTGAAGGTGTCCGGTTCGAATCTCGACTGACGAAGTTGAAGGTTTTTTTTTACCAAATGTGAAAAAAAAATTATATAATCATAGGCTACCCTTTCCTTTTACACGATAATGTTGGTGAACTTCATATCCTGAATGAAGCCCTTAGTGACCAAAGTGTTAAATTGAACCTTTTATGGTTCCTAAAACAAAACTATTTTCCTGAACGTGTCTACGAAATCTTTAATTTCAGTAGCGAAAACGCTCATTGTGGAACAATACCAGTTCAACGGGCTTATTTTGGGTAGTATTTAATAAAAAATAAATAAAAAACCTTTATAACAGCAAATCATAGGAGCCAAATCACGTGAGTAGTAATTTTCACAAAACAG
Organism: Timema douglasi; assembly: GCA_901482245.1. Taxonomy (NCBI): domain Eukaryota; kingdom Metazoa; phylum Arthropoda; class Insecta; order Phasmatodea; family Timematidae; genus Timema; species Timema douglasi. Next base: position 127,808 of record CABEEJ010000090.1, on the reverse strand, counting down.
GATAATGTTTCGTGAAAGCGACCTAACACACGCTAAACAAACTTGTAAAATAAAAAAATACCATTATCCATGCCAGTGGCTGCGCGGTATCAAGCCGATGACCGACGGACGTTTTAGTCACGTTTTGGTCGTTGCGACACAAACGCCGCGACCAGGTCGCTCTAATGTATTGCTTTGTTTCATATGAGAAGGGTCGCTACGCCCAATAAATGCTCACATCGACGTTTTTCAAACCTGTCGTGGTATTACGTGTTGCTGGTTTAACCTCTTTCATATATTTATTATTACTATTATTGTTTGTTTTTAGCACCGCGTCTTACTACCCTTTCGGGTTATACGCACTTACGCTAATGTGTAATGGTAGGGTGATTGTGAGATGAAATGGAGTACCTACAGTTTAACGTGGAATCCGAACCACGGTGGAGGCCTGGCCTTCCCCACATTCACAAGATGTCTTGTCAGAGGTGAAGGAAGGGTTTGGTAATCAGATAAATCTGTGCCGGGACCTGGGATTGAACCCCGGCCGCCAGCACAGAAGTCCGATACCTTACCCCTAGACCGCCAGGTCACCTATTTATATTATTATTATCACTGCTTATTACTACTCGTTCCGGTTACACACACTTACGCTAATGTGTATGGGGATAGGGTGTAATGAGATGGACTGAATAGAACTATCTCAAGATAGGGTATAATGAGGTTTACTGGATAGAACTAACTCAAGATAGGGATAGGGTGCTATGGGAGGGACTGAATAGAACTATCTCAAGATAGGGTGTAATGAGGTGTACTGGATAGAACTAACTCAAGATAGGGATAGGGTGCTATGGGAGGGACTGAATAGAACTATCTCAAGATAGGGTATAATGAGGTGGACTGGATAGAACTAGCTCATGATAGCGATAGGGTATAATGAGATGGACTGGATATAACTCACTCGATATAAAGATAGCCTTGGATGAGGTGGACTGGATAGAACTAGTTCAAGATAGCGATAGGATATAATGAGATGGACTGGATATAACTCACTCAATATAAAGATAGCATGGGATGAGGTGGACTGGATAGAACTATCTCAGGATAGGTATAGGGTGTAATGAGGTCTACTGGATAGAATTATCTCAAGATATGGATAGCGTATAATGAGGTGGATTGGTTATAACTAGCTCAAGGTAGGGATAGGTGGCGTACTTTTGTAAGTTCGGCAATGAGCTTTCGAGTTCTTAATGCCATAGATTAAGTAAGTAAGAGGAAACTTGATCGACGAAATAATCTACCATCAGTGCATTCTACTGGAATTGAACCCCAACCAGCCTGGTCATACTCCGGACTGGTAATCGCCACACTTACTTTTCCGGTATAACGTGTGTGTAAATAACATTTTAACTTCAAATGACTCTCCCAGAAATTCTCTGAAGTTAATACTTAAACTTTCGAATCGTTATGTGTACTTTAAATAAGCTCTTGTTGAAAGTTAATTAAAAACATATTTATGTGTGGGCTTTTTCTTTTGCTATATTTTTCGCTTTTTTTGTGTAAACTCATTCATTACTGGATTTTACAAACCTTCTATTCATCCATGCAGCGTAAATTTAATCAGGTTTTACGTAATTTTTGTTAGTTGTTAGCAAAATTACTACGTACTGAAATGATAATTAATTACCGTGTCATCTTATATAAAAAAAATTATTTTTATTTTCGCTCAAGTCCCCATGACAAATAACACTGTTCAACAAATTGAAACTATTTTTCTGTATCTGGTTTGTAAATGGGTTGATATAACTAATTTTAGGGTGCTGAATTCAGTGGAAAAATAGATTATCTCTATCACGTCACATTTCCAAGATACACATCACTAATACAAAGACAATAATACAACATTAGCAACTATTTACCATTTTAAATACAAACAAAACAGATCCCTCAGAAATTACATATGTTTACTTGATAGGGTATAAAAACTAATTTAAACCAACAAAAAGCACTAAAATAATCCATATTAAGCCATGATATTAATATTTACCAAGTTTATTGTCATTTTTCTTTGGCAAGCTAATTTAAAACAACAAAAAGCACTAAAATAATCCATATTAAGCCATGATATTAATATTTACAAGGTTTATTGTCAATTTTCTTTGACAAGCTAATTTAAACCAACAAAAAGCACTAAAATAATTCACATTAAGCCATGATATTAATATTTACAAAGTTTACTGTCAATTTTCTTTGACAAGCTAATTTAAACCAACAAAAAGCACTAAAATAATCCACATTAAGCCATGATATTAATATTTACAAGGTTTACTGTCAATTTTCTTTGACAAGCTAATTTAAACCAACAAAAAGCGCTAAAATAATCCACATTAAGCCATGATATTAATATTTACAAAGTTTAATGTCATTTTTCTTTTACAAAATGGGATGACGATGCTTTTCTTTTGTCAGTCTCCCTAAAACGAAACCAACAGTAATCGCCCATGATTGAAGGGTTTTAGTGTCCTTGGTAACAATGCCCCATGGTTAGGATATATTGGTGAAAACGTTCACCCTGTTCGTCACTAACAGCACCACAATTTTTTGGGACAAAATCAAAATGTGAGTGTAGAAAGTGAATTTTTAGTAACATTCTACACCCCATTTTCTTGTAGTCTTCCAATAGACCACTCACTATGAAAACATATTTATCGTCTCTTCTGTTACCCAAAAAGCCGTAAACAATGGCTTTGAACGAGGACCAAGCAGCTAACTCGATATTTGTAAGCTTAGCATCAAAGGTTGGATCTTTCAACAATATTCTAATTTGTGACCAAATAAATATCTTTGCTTCACTTAACTTGAGAAACATTTTTATAACCTTCTTTATCGAGAACTTTTACAATGTTCTTCATCAAGTCTAACTTTATATGAAGCGGAAGCAAAATGACTTTACTCGGCGCAACCAATGGAGTAAATTTCATATTCTCCTTTCCAGACATGTATAATTTCCTCAAAGGCCATTTTCCTTGACTTTATAGTGGTTCTTGGTGTCTCGGCTGTCCCCACAAGCACAAAAAATAACATAATTTTGCGAATCCACCCTGAAACTTTTAAGCAGTGCGACAACTTTTAAATCACAGCAAATCTGTAATTCATAACCTTTATATTTGATTCCCTCCATCAGCAAAGCCATACTTTCATAAGTTTCCCTCGTGTCCACCGCATGCACCAAAGGCAGTGATAGAAGTGTTTTGCCATTATGCAATAGCAATGCTTTTAAGCTTGCTTTAGATGAATCAAGTACAGTAGCCCCATGGCTTCTTTGGTGCTGACTGACAGCTCACAGCTCACTTATGACACTCAACATTTAGGTATATACCTAAAATTTGACTGTCAGAAGTTACAGCTGCTAAACAAATGCTTTTGTAGATCATATGGTTCGGCGTAGGGATACATAATTTGGTCTGGTAACGTTTCAAAGCTGTAAGTCAGCACCAAAGAAGCCATGGGGCTACTGTATATTCTCCACTCATGTGGATTAGGTTGAACACCCAAATCTATCATCAAAAAACATTCTCGTCTGTGCACCCACACATTGAATTCTTCATTTCAAAATATCCAGACGAACAGCTATTTCTTGTCCTAAGACTTTAAATATTTGTACCTTGCTCTAGAAGGTTCCATTCTTGCAGTCTAGAACCAAACAATTCATCTTGCTGTTTAGAAAGTGTACCGTTCGCCACCTACAACTCTAACCGCTATAGGCCACAATATCCGGGAAGAGGGTGGGCGGAATCTATCAGGAACTTAATCTAACAAAAATAAGAACATTTGAAAGTTTAAGAAAAAAATTGAATTATTTATTCAAAGTAATATAACAGAGGGAAACAAATAATACATGGCCTCACAAGGCGAACTGAGTAGTGTTGAAAAACATATAAATATGGCAGAGACTGCGTTTGCGCAGTACATTTGAGGATATATTTCACAATCTCAAAGTAATAGTAGTCCTTGAAGTCATTAAACCTTTGAATACTTATTATATTAATAAAGAGCTTGAAGAGCTTGAAATATAAGTGTATAAGGTATTTCCATGATTGGTATATTTAAGAGTTTAAAGAGCTCTTTTACACGGTTGACAAAGTGCCTGAATCACCATTGTGAATTCCTACTAAATCATTACATTTTTAAATTAAATTAAATTAAATTCACATTCAAATATCAATCCTGGTCAAGCTAAATTACACAAAATTTTGACTTCCCGACATAGCTAAAACTTCTGTATGACTATTACTTCCGCCATCTTTGAAGTAATAGAGAAGATTTCTACTTGTTAATATTCACATTATAATAGAAAACCAAGCGATATAACATTATAATACTGGTAATTTCTCACTAAATGAATTGGTAGTTGTTAAAGTTATAGCTTATAAACCAACAAAAATAAATTACTTTTATAATTTTATCAAATAAAATTACTTCTACAAAATGTTATCAACAATTTAAACACTATCCAATTTTAAAGATAAACGATTATTAGTAGCCACAAGTGCAATAAAATTTATATTTAAACTAAATATTCTAAGCAAGAAAAGGAATGTAAAAGTGGCTCCCTACTAATAATTCTAAATATTACAAAGGCACTAGCGCCCAAGCGGAAAAAGGAAACATTAAGCGTCCCATAAAAAGATTTACTTTCCAAAATAAACATTTTAGTCAGAAATTACTGACGCCTACACTGAACGATTTTAATCACATAATTAACTAAGTGTTCAAACAACCAAATCCATTATAGGTCAATTATATTTAAATATTTAATAAAATATAATGAGTTTATAGTTTGTCATCCTGAAGCGATTATATCCAAGTCCAGACCAGGACCTCTCGTGGTTGTGTCGGAATTAATAGTCTTAACATATTAGCTGAGCACCAGCTTTATATAGGTCTAATTGATGGATATAAGGGGGGGATATCTTCATATTAAAAGTATAATGCCACGTTGCGAACACGTGCTAGCAGCATGGTTCTCTTGTTAACAACCGTCATCATGTAAACACGTCATCTAGACACGTAGACCAGAAATCTGGTGAGCTGGCAGTGGAAATCGTGCGAGGTTGTCTGTCGGCCGGCTAGGCCAATAAGCGTAAGCCTAGATCACCTCATAACGGTGTCGCGTCAATTCAGTTTTCCAAGGAGTGTCAGTCTTATTTTCTTAATTATTTGATGTGCACCAGTCGTGTGATGGTTGTTGTCCAAGACTATAGGGTGAATAAAGCACATATTTTAGACATAGTAATGTTTTGTAAATCTTTGATATTGCAAGATGTCTATATGTATTAGTTTTATTCGGGAAGGGTAGTATTAATGTAAATTAGCTAGTATTGCTAATGTTACAAAAGTTTCAAATCACGGAACAAATCGTTCAGTTCCTTCTGTTCTATGAGGTGAGGCGATATGTCATAACTTTCAGGGATGTCGTCGTGCATCTTCTGATTCACTTTCCTCCGATGGTTTTGATGCAGTGGCTTGCAAGTGACACGCACGAACAGATAATTCTGCCTTACCCATGAGGCACAGGCATATGAACTGAATTGTATGTTTAGTTTTGCTGGAATTTCCTGCAATATTTGTCAGGCAAAAATAACAGTCCGTATCATCTTTTGGCTCGCACCAAACTATTGGAATAGCAAATGACATGGCTCAGTGGTTTCCTTTCATCCGTTCTATAAGGGTAGTTGTGCAGGCTAAGCAAGCAATATAAGGAGTAAAGGGTTTATCCTGATCTCCAGGAGCACAATCAAAGTACAGTTTATAAGCCTTCTTAAAAAGTCAGTGATTGGTTTTCTTTGGGTTTTTGGAGTGAGTTTACCACAGGCATGGCAAAAGTTATCGAGTTGCTTTACACAACCACGAAGTTTAGCAGTATCCATTGCGTTAAGAACACTGTACTAACTCTAACCTAAAAATATCAGAACGTCTCACTAGTTTACACAGGAAAAACAAAAACACACAATAACACAAATTAAGGTATCAATAAAGAGAAATATACAAAGTGACTAACACCACCCAAATTTCAACACGCACTAAACAGCAGGGCTAACGTGGCTAGCTGAGTTACCTCTTACGGCCACTGGCAGTACCATTCCCCCTCAACTAAATACCCCTGCCATTTAGTGACTATTTTTTTAAATCTTCTTCCATCATATATTGCATTCAAATACTGAGTGCAACCAGCATAGTCAGTGATAATTCATGAAAAAAAAATATAACACAAAAATCTAAAAAATAAAAAAAAAATAGTAAAAATCTCAGATATCTTAAAAACCTTACATGAAAGAGCATTTCTGAAGGCATATTCGGCTTCTACAATAAAAAAAATACATATTAATTGGTGAATCACACGCCAAATGCAAAATGGATGTTAACCAGTGCAATCAACAACTATTTAACTTAATTTAGGAATTAGAAATAACCTTTTAATAAAACATATAAAACCGGGAAGGGACGATGACTTAAAACTGCGTATGTAGAATATAATGTAATATATAGTAAAATCGGTGTGTGTGTTTGTGTGTGTGTGTGTGTGCGCGCGCGCGTGCGTGCGCAGTAATGGGGTGGGGGGTTTGAACTATATTTGGTAAACTCCACTCTTAGGGATTACACTTAACAGAAATAAAAATTATTTACTTTTCATTGGATAACTTTGACGGTGGCACGATGACCCTTTAAACTCGATACCACTGGGTGGGCTCGGGAACGCTTTCTGAACGATACGATATTAATTTTTCTGGTTATGAAAAATAGTCACATATACAATATATGTGCTTAGTTTTCCTTTTAGCTGTATCGATCTACTAGTTCATGTATTTTAAAATCTAATCATAAGTCTTTGTAAATAAAATATATAAAATAAACTAGTATCGATATGATTTATGTCAAAACATAATTTAAAATAAACGAGAATTCTGATCCGGGAAGCTGAGATTTGCTTTGAAATTTTGATAAATCTTTTAACACCGAGTGTCTTACCACCCGTTCAGGTTATACGCTTATGTACTAATTACGCTAATGGTTTTAGGAATTAGGTGGGTTATAATAAGAGGAAGAGTACTCGCATTTGAATGGAGTGATAGTGAACAAAATTTTGGGAAAAAACAGCCTTAGTATACCATAACGAGATTCGAACCTTGATCTCCCTATCATAGGTAGTCCTGTCTATTGTGAGAGTAACTCCTTAGACCACGCGGCCACCGAAGGGGGTCTATAGTCTTAAACAGGGTTTGAAGTGATTAAATAAAACCACCTTGATTTAAATAGATACAAAATAGTGACTCTGACCTAGAAAACTGAGATTAACGGCAGGAAAGATCATTGGGCTGACAACATTTGACCCTCTATCCGCTAAAATCAGGACTATCATCGCCAACAGACGGCGGCAGCTTTGTTGGTATGTATTTTGGTCGTCGAAACAGTTTCCTGTTAGTACGAACCTGCTCTTGTTATTTCATGGCTGATCTGACGCTTTGTGACCGTGTTTGTATCTAGTCAATTCAAGAGTGGTTTTCAGAGGTTGGGAGATGGGATAGGGGGGTGCAGCGGCGGTGCGCTGTCGTGCGACGCTGGGAGATGCGGGGTAGGAAAGAGAGAAGCGTCCAATACCCTCCCTCTGCCACCTTACGGTGCGCCGGGCCATGCTAGAGTCAGTCATGGGGGGACGCTGACAAGCGCGGACGTACGGATCGCGTCGCGGTGGCGAGCATCGGGACGCTTTCGGAAGTGGTGGCACGTGTGTCGTCGTCTGACGAAGGTGGAAGCGTTTCTTGAAAGGCGTCAGTCTTTTACTCGACGAAGTAAAAAATAAATAAAAAATTTACGTATTAGAGCTCATTTGGATTCGTATCATTCAAGAACTTTATTTTTAGTCAATTAAAATTGCGGTGGTTGATTTGTGGCTCTTAGAAATATTTCTAAATTTATAAATAATAATTATCAGTTAATTATTGTATCGAATGAACAATAGGTCTATATTGATTAACAATTAGTAATATAGTTAAGATAATTAGTAAATTTCTCCTAGATGTTAAATTGTGAAGGTTAATAAATATTATATTCCTTCATTTATCTTTAGTACTATATTTTTAAACTCCAAATCATTAAATAAAGTTTACTTTACCCTTTTCATAAATTAAAACAAATTGTTTGTCTAAAATACTATATTAAAAATTACTCAACACAACCCATTTTTGTTTGATGTATGATTGTATAATTTTGTGTAAATTTTTAACTAAATATTAAGACAAAATTAAACTTAGTAAACTTTGTAACCGTTTTATATCTCTTTCAACAGTAACTTTACAAAATAATGAGTCATAAAATAAGTTATTAAATTATTATGCACATTTTGTCATCAATTTTATGGATTAAACTCGTTTTAGTATTATATTATAAGTTAAATATTTCATAATTTATAATATAAATAGGTGAAAACCACTTTAACCTCAGATAAGTTTGTTTTAGTTAACGGTTTTTACTTTTTCTTTTTCAAAAATGTTTCCTTTTCTATGCCGATATAAAGTTTATAGTGCTTTTGTAATTCACTTTTTAAGTCGTGATAGATAAATGTTACCATTCGTTTACTTTATAATCACCAACTTAACAACAAACTTTTTACTTAAAACAGAGGCCATTAACCACTTGGTGAACTCTGACATAGGAAATTGAAACTTGGTCGACATATTTCTCCTACCCTTTCTTAGCTGCCCTTGAAGACTTCAAAAGTGTCTTAATATTGTTACACGTGGGTTTAAAGGGGGGGTTAAGGAAGGGTACAAGAAGAGGGAAAAGGTGTAAAAAGTTTTGGTTTCTCCGTGGACACATCCTTCTTTGATATGTAGCTTAAGTTCCTCCAATCTACTGCCTTTACCAACCCCCAATCCACCCATAGCCTCCCACTTTTTGGAAGAAGAAAAAAAAATCGGACAAACTTACCTTTTCTCGCCTCTCACGTAAAAACTGTTGAAAAACTCTACTTTTACATGTCTTTAAAAATATTCCAGTCACATTGAAAATATAAATCCTTTTTTGAAAGGAAAAGTAAAGCCTCAACCCTCCTCAGTAAATCTTACCCCCCTCTTCTTCTTCTTTCTTTTTTTTTTTTTTTCGCCGGTT
>CABEEJ010000090.1:103942-118635 GCA_901482245.1 Timema douglasi | reverse complement strand
GAACCTTTGAAGAAAGTTTTGTTGTAGCTTCGAGTTGAAAACTAATGAATAACCTTTGTTCATCAGGAAGAAATACTCGTAAGAATTATAACGTTTTGGATTGTAATTTTTGTTTAAAAAAAATAACCAAGTATTCCGCATGCATTATACGTGCATTGAACACGTGGGTGCCTTCATTAAGAAAAATATATATATTTTTGTGTTTTTCTCCTTAAGATATTCGATTTTTACGAAAAGACTGTAGCGGTTTTGTGTAGATTTCCTTAAATAAACTTTTTTTTTTTGTGTGTGTGTGTTGGATGGTTTCGAGTTGGATTTGTGAAAGAAAAAAAAAAAAGATTGCTCACACTCAAGATGGGATTCAACGAAAAGAAATTTAAGAGATTGAGAAAGTTTCGTTTCTTCGGAAGAGCGAAGGTGTATCTTCTGGTTAGGTGGCCATACCTGGTACGTGTTACTCTCCCCACCTTTTAGCATATTTTATCTAGTTTTATTTACACTCAAAGATAAAAAAATACTTTTAGTTTTAGCAAGTATAGGTTTTGTGAAAAGGCTTTTATAATAAATTTGTTTTTATCAAACTATAAGTTACCATCAAATTACTTTTATAACTAACATTAGTAAAACTCCAGATAAGCTTACCTTGAAGTTTTAATATTAAATATTCTAGTTTAAATTAATTAATTTACTTTGAGACTAATTCACAATCCATTTTATCTATTTATTTGCTTATTTGAATGATATTTAATCTTAAAGCGTAAATTAAATTTTATATAGTTGGTATTATTACTGAACCGTTTAATTAAATAAGACCAAAAAGTGGTAGCAACATTATAAATTAAAAACACGTATTATCTTTGATTGTCATAAAAAAATTAAGGAATTTTTTTTAAAGAAATAATGAAAAAAAAAATATTGGTTATGAAGTGATGTGTATTTTAAACTAAAACTTTATCACATTCGAGATTGTTGGACAATGTGTGTGTTTGTGTAATTTTGAATGTATATTTCAATTTTCAGAATATGGTATCTAGATGGAGTAAATCCTCACTAAAAGCATAAATAATAGCTTTGGCTATTTGAATCTTAATGTATTTTTAACTTGTGTTTTTATGTGTTACTGGGATATGTATGTGTATATGTATGTACTTTTTTATGTGTATATAATCCTTCTTTAAAAAGGAGTCTTTTAGGCCTTCCAAATGTGGATATGCGTGAGAAATTACGAGTATATGTGTAAGTTTGGTAAATGTTTGGGTTTTACTGTGCATTTTAATAAATATAAACACATTTCTAAATCCATTGAAATAAAAATATATCTTCTTTTTTTTTAGGTTGAATAGTTATTTTTATCTCAGTCGAAAGCTTTTCCAACCCACTAGAATAAATGCTGAAATAAAGTATGTCTCTTATCCGTTGTTGAAAAATGATGATTAAGTCATCTATTATGCATGAGAACATCATGTTCTGTGGAAGTTTAAGGTCTGAGCCGCCTTCTGCTTCGTTTAAGCTGACTTTCTTCTCGTAAAATGAACACGTGTTCAGATTTTTTTTATACCAAAATAAAGACGGTGCAAATTTCCTTCGTAAAAGACAAAAAAAAAAGCCTTTTAAATCACGCTTTGATGCATCTTAGTCTATTTTACTGGAGGAAAATCTAAAACAGAAGTTTTAAAAAAAAGTTTAATCCAATCTTAAATTTGAAGTAAGATAATTTAAAGTCAATTTGATAATTTAATTAACTATTTTTGCGATTAAATTATTTTCTTTAAGACCACACTTAAAAGTTTAAAAGACATATTTTCTATAATATTTTTTAACAAAAATCTTTGGAAAGTAAATAATCTGAGGTATTTGTATCAATTAATTTGTCGAATCAGTTTTTTAGCCTCTAGTATTATTCTTAACCGGACAAGTATTTATTAAATTAGGAGTACAAATGTTTTATATAATTGTAGGTCTGATCCTTTTTGTCAAAATGTGTGTATTTTTAGAGTACAAAAATTAATTAAAGTTGTATACTAACACGAAACTTTGTGGCCAGTTTGTGTACCACCTTTTCTCGAGCATGTGTAAATAAATAAATAAATAACAGAACTATAATTTGTCGTTATTCAATTAGTTACGTCTATGTTTTCTATTTACTTTACTCAAATGAAACAAAGTAAGCTAACACAAAATGTTAATTAATGATAATTAAATTTTGTCTGTATTTTCGTTCTGGAAGGAGTATTTATTTACTACCATACAAAGGCAAAAACATATACACACAAATAAGTTTGCGTGTGTTCAAATATGTGCACAATAGGAAATAAATTATAAGAGTTTATATCCACATCGTAGCAAATGAGTTTTCAAAATGCCATTTTTTTCCCCTTTTCTTAATGTTGCAATTCCCACCAGTTTCTTTGTCTTGAATACGATTGAACAATTGTGTGTGGCTGTGTGTGTGTGTGTGTGTGTGTATGCATGTGTATGCGTGTGTGTGCTTATGTCACATGAACGTAATATTAGAGCCCCTTCTTACAGCAAAACGGTCGCATCAACTTTGAGTTTTATTACGTCTCTACCCCCACCCCCGCACCCCTCTTACAACCCAGCTATTCAACAATTTAACGTGACGTATGATATCGTTTTAAGTTTACTCAGCTATTTCTTGAGTTTTCTATTTTCTTTCACAGGTTACTAAAATATGTATCATATTTCCCCCCCTCCCCATTTAATAGTCTTAATCTATTTTTAGAGTATAATATTAGGGTAATGCAACAAAGTAAGGAAAAGTTAACACTAAACGGTAAAATGAAGCTGTTAGAATATGCAGATGATTTAGCTTTGTTGGGAAATAGTAAGGAAGATGTTTCAAGAAATGCAAACATTTTACTAGAAGCTAGGGAGAAAATAGGTTTAGAAGTGAACTCTGAATATACTAAATATTATATCACATAGATAACACAGATTGGGACGATAGTTTAAAGATTACTGCGAACAGCAAATTATTTGACAGGGTTAACTTCAAGTTTAAATATTTAGGAACAATTTTAACTGGCAATAGTGGCATTAAATTGTAAATTAGAAAAAGATTACAGTCGGGAAATGCATGCTATCACTCGGTCGGTATGTTGTTGAAATCTCGCCTGCTTTCAAAGAATGTATAACTCAGAATAAACAAAAACAATATTCTTACCGGTTGTTCTCTATGCGCGTGAAACGTGGCCTCTTACCTTACATCACGAAAACGAATATGTAATTATAGTGTTCGAAAACAAGGTGCTTAGTAAGCTAGTTGGTTCGAAAACAAGGTGCTTAGTAAGCTAGTTGGTCCAAAAAAAAGGAATGAAGCTGATGGGAAGAGGACGGTACATATGAATGAGTTACGTACCATGTACTCATCACAATACTTTGTTAGGTTAATAAAGTCTCGTAGATTACGGTAGGCAGGACATGCAACGCGCCTGGGAGAATCTTAAACTATGTTCAGGGTATTGACTGGCAAAACCAATGTAAAGATACCATTAGGAGGACCTAGGCACAGATGAGAGGATAACATTAGAATGTATCTGAAAGAAAGGATGTAATTAGATGGACTGGATAGAATTATCTTAAGATAGGGATAGAGTTAAATGAGGTGAATTGGATAGAACTAGCTCAAGATAGGGGTAGAGTGTAATGAGTTGGACTGGATAGAACTAGCTCAAAATAGGGATAGAGTGTAGTGAGTTGGACTGAATAGAACTAGCTCAAGATAGGGATAGAGTGTAATGAGTTGGACTGGATAGAGCTAGCTCAAAATAGGGATAGAGTGTAGTGAGTTGGACTGAATAGAACTAGCTCAAGATAGGGATAGAGTGTAATGAGTTGGACTCTTTAGAGCTAGCTCAAAATAGGGATAGAGTGTAATGAGTTATACTGTTTAGAACTAGCTCAAAATAGGGATAGAGTGTAATGAGTTGGACTGGATAGAACTAGCTCAAAATAGGGATGGAGTGTAATGAGTTGGACTGGATATAACTAGCTCAAGATAATCGCAGTGATAAATAACTAAATAGAAAATGAATTCTTAGAAATATTTCTTAGCGTCCTACTGCTCCGTCCGGGCTACTTATTTAATTACGCTATTGAGGTATGCATGAGTTAAGTCTAATTTAGAGTGCGTGTGTATCTGCATTTTTGTGGAGTGAGAATGGTATACCAATATTGAAGACTCATCTTAAATAAACCCGTCTGTAGTTCAAACCTTGACCTCTCCATTACCGGAAAACACATCTAGACGAGCCTAATATTTTTTTCTTGTACCCACCGTTCAGAGTTATAAATAAATACAAATATAATGTAAAAAACATGTAATGATTTAAAGAAAATGGCCTCTAAGACAGTGGTTTCCGAAAGGTGGTCCGCAGACCCCAGGGAGTCCACGACCTTTTCCTAGGGGGCCCACAACAACCACCAAAATTTAACAAAATAAAAAGTTAAAATAATAATAATAATAACTTGGTAGATGTGTTTTAACATCTAAATGTTCTTAATATAAGTTTACAAGAAAATTGTTCGGACATTTTTCATGTTGAGGACAAGATCAATACCATTATCAAAAGTTTCAATTGTGATCAAATCATGTGGAAAAAGACTCTTTTACAAACGTTCCGACTCTGAAAGAATTTATGGAATCTACTCCAGAAAGAAAATACCATAACAAGTGAATCAAGAAATATTCGAGCATCTGGGGATCTTAGCAACAACATAGGATGATATGTTCCTGTTGAAACGAACGATTTCAAAAATACTGCCTGGATAAGAAACCCATTTGATTGAAAAATTGAAGATGTTTCTAATATTAGTGAAGAAGAAAAAGAGGACCAGCTTGTTGACTTAGTAAACCATGGTGTTTTTAAATCTGTTTATCGCATTGAAATAATCATTGAATTCTGGTTATCAGTTTATCAAGATGATCAAAATCAATTAGCTGAAAAGCATTGAAACATTTGCTACCTCTTTATACAACTTACCGGTGTGAACAAGCTTTTTCAACACTGTGTTACAGGGAAAACAAGTATAGAAATATTATTATTATTATTATTATTATCACCGTGCCTTACTACCCGTTCGGGTTATACGCACGTAAGCTAATGTGTAATGGTAGGGTGATTCTGAGATGAAATGGAGGACCTACAGTTTAACGTAGAATCCGAACCACGGTGGAGGCCTGGCATTCCCCACATTAAGTATAGAAATAGACTTGACACACATTCGGATTTTCGAGTCAAAGTGTCCAGCCTTTAACCTGATTTTCAAGAGGTTATGGGAAAAAATAAAAGGTTTCACTTATCTCACTAATACTAGACCCAAATGAATAAATTTGAACTTTTTCATAACTAATAGATGTTCATGTAGGCCTAACTAACAGTTTTTGTGTTGTTAACTATTATTATTATTACAATTAGAGTTTGTGTAGATATAAAATTGTGTGAAAACACATTTGACTCGGATTGACTGTGCCAAATTCCCAGTTTTGTAGGTTTTCTAACATGAATTATTGGGGGGTGGAGTGATATTTTCTATACATACAATATTTTAGATTCTAATGATTAGACAAAATTGACGGTCCGCCGATCTCAAAGAGCCTCTAGGGGGGATCCTCGACTGGTAGGTAATTGGGAACCACTGCTCTAATGGAAGGTGTGAGTGTCATTCATTATTTTTATTGGGTGGTCCATCTGACGACAGGTCCATTCCTTTTGTCAGTGAATTTTACCGCCAATACGCCCTGTCCTCTGCCTCCTCCTTCAGCTTATAGAATTTCCTTCTTTTCTACAAGCCCAATGTTTGAATCTTCCTCCTTCCTAAGATCCTCTTTTACTCAACCTTTGTTTCTATGACGTCGTGTAGAAGACAGTTCCTCCTAAGGATATGTCTGATCCAGTTTGATTCGTACCGAAGAATCACATCCAAAATGGTTCTCTTCTCACCCAGTCTTCTTAGGACTTCTTGTCACCATGTCTGGCCACCTGATCTTCTCAATTCTTCTCCAACACAACATTTCAAAGTCCTCCTAGTATTTTCTTTTCCATCTTCTTGAGAGTCCAAGTTTCTACTCCTTAAAACGCGATGCTCTAAATGTAGCACTGCATCAATTTTGTTGCTCAGTTCCAAACCATTCGTTAATAAAAGAAAATTAAAATACACCTTAAACTGTTTGGGATTAAACCTAGGCTCACCGGATTACAGTCGGGAGGGCTAATCGTAACAACGACACTGCTTTTAACAACCCAAATAATCCTTATGCAAATATATTAGTTTTATTTGCCTCTCGTGTTATTCAATCACTCTTTATGCAATATAACTATAATGGTTGTCCGTTCATACGTGGCCTTTGATACCTTAAAACCACATATTTTATAGAAGCTTGAACATTTTAATCCTGCAGAACCCAACTCTGTGACATCATACAGATGCTCTTGTTAATCACCTTAATATGGGGGACACACGGGCGTATAATGTACGTGTATTGCAACGTTTGTCGTAACGTGCGCTGTAGAGGATTGTCCTTAAATTACGTAAAGCTTTTTTTTTAATGATTTTTGACCTCCTTTCACGTTAGGGATTGTAAGAGTTTACATCCTTCCCCCCCCCCCTCCTTCCTCCCAACCTTCCCTTCTATCTTTCGTTTTTTTATAGTTTGGTCAATTATATTATTTTTTAGATAAAAGGATTGATATGAAATTTTATAATACTTTAATTGCAATAAAATTAGGTGTAAAACATCCTAAGTAAATTAAATATAAGTGAAATTTTATGATTAATATATTTATTTTCTGACATTAAAAAAAAGTCTTACTTAAAATTTGATTCTTACCACCACTAAACCTCTTAATAAAACGTAAGAAAAGTGATTGAGCCTCCTAGCCCTCCGAAAGCCTTACGTAACTCAAGGACTGCCCTATAATTATATAATATTGAGCCCACACACCTTAAACGCGTGCATCTTCTAGTGCACGTTGTAACATGCTTATATTTTCTACTGACGCACTCAAGACGGAACAAAATAAACATTCCTAAAGCCGAGAGTTTAATTAAATAATATTATTCATGACGTAACATCACTGAATATAACATCTTAGGGAACTGTCACGCTTATGAAGGCCTTACCTTCGCTCTCTCTCGGTTAACTGTTGCCAAATCTCCTAGCTCTGAGTTGTGTAGGAAGGTGGTTTGCTGGGGTAAGAAGGAGCTACTGGCAACATCGGTGAACCAGTGTTGACAAATTTGTATTATACATGAAGGAAGATTGAACACGTGGAAAAAAGAAAAAATAGAGAATGAAAACGATGGCACTTTCAACATTGACGAACCAACATTTCCAGATTTGCATTATGTGTGAAGGAAGATTGACAACGTGAAAACAAGAGAATTAAAACTCTGTTCCCCAACATTTGTCCTTTAGTTATCTGAATAATATATTAACTGTAAAAGCATTCACTTCTCTATCGCTTGAACGTCAAATGAATACATCCGCATTAATTGTATTATTTAAATGTCAAAGTGGGATGCATGTTCAGTGTTATTAGAGATAAATTACTGTTTTTTTATTTGTTTTTATAGTTATAGCTACTTTTGCCTATTTTCCTACAATGTGTTTTTATTCTCTTAAAATGTTAACTTGTTCATCTCGCAAATAATATGTAGCGACATTAATATTCGCTAGACAAGGCTTAATCCTAAAATATTCTACAGTTAATCAAACTAATTAATAGAATTTATGGTTAACATGATTACTTATCGACAAGACAACTTTACTTATTTACATTGTATCAAACATAAAATTTTATATCAATTTAATTATTAACTGGGTGACCTGGTGGTCTAGAGGTAAGGTGTCAGACTTCTGTGCTGGGGGTCCGGGGTTCAATCCTCGGTCCCGGCAAAGATTTATCTGATTACCAAACTGGATTCCACGTTAAACTGTAGGTCCTCCATTTCATCTCACAATCACCCTACCATTACACATTACCGTAAGTGCGTAAAACCCGAACGGGTAGTAAGATGCGGCGCTAATAATAATAATTATTATTAACTAACTGCTTAGGTGTTCCCGTGTTCTAACGCGCTAATCTCAAAGTAGACTATACTACCAATTATGTGGATACCAAGGTTCGAATCTTGGTTAGGTGTACTGTGGGGGATTTCTACAAAATGGTTTTCCACTCTCCCTTCACGCCAATGACTAAACAAACAAGACAATGTCTTGAAAGGTATGAAGTAATTCCTCTATTATGCCCATTAGTTAATTTTAATGAATGTAAGAATAGTGGTCCTGCTATAGCAATGAAACAAAACAATGTCTTTAAAGGTATGAAGTAATTCCTCTATTATTCCCATTAGTTAATTTTGATTAATGGAAGAATAGTGGTCCAGCCATAGCAACGAAACAAAAAGCAAAAATTCCTGAATAATCATTTATTTTACAAAAACTCATATCACTTAGAACGGATTAATTTGTATCACCGCGTATTACTACCCGTCGGGTTGAACAATTATGTACTAATTACACTAATGGTTTATTGGATTGGGAAGGTTATATTTATTGGAAGTATACCCTCATTTGCGGAAAAGGAAACTGGAAAACCTTTTTTTTTTTAAACCATCCTTATTACACCAGACCCAGATCTGAACCTCGATCTCCCCGTTATTGTCAGTCTAGTCTGACACGAGAGTAGCGCGTTAGACCAGTCGGCCAACGTAGTGGGTTTAATCTCTATTAATGGCTGAAAATATTGTACAATGTATAAATTCAAAAGCTAGGTCCAGCGTACCACAGCATAAGGTCATTGATTTATATATATATTTAAACTTTTCAAACAACCATTCTACATATCTGTTCCTTATCCTCTGCACCAAGAAAATATAACAAAAGCACCATCTAAAAAAAGTTTTATTCCATTGTCATTTCTTTAGATGAAGGAAAACACGTTTATAGGTTTTTTTTGTTGCTTTTTTTGTATAAATGTCGTGGAATATTCCATGTGTCTCATTCTCAGTCAAATGTATGCGATATTCTCGAATCTACGAGACTCATCCTCTATTGAGACGCTACAAAAAATACTTACAGATTGAAGGTTAACTGATTTTAAATGTTTTCTTCAGGTAAAAGATTTTAGTAGGCCTACATGAAACATAGCGAAAGTATTCGCGTTCTTCTTATGAACAAAATACATCCTGGAACTATATTTAAAAATCTAAGCGATTCCTTTCCAACTTGTACCGACACTACGTCAGGGAAGTCGTTCGGACGATTAGTGTTCTCATAAACCTCCGCGAGGGTGCTTAGTCGGCTCGCGGAAGGTTTTCTCCCGCTGGAAGAAGTAGTTCGGGAAGATAGGTTACCTACGGACCTTAAATGGTGTATGTGGGGTCAGTCTGAGTTGTATTGACCTAATAAGATAATTTAACACCCCGCGACACTGACAATTAAGGCCGGTACACACAGAACGTTAAGCTAAGCTATACTGTGCTGTGCTGTGCTCTCGCCTTGTCACTTTGGTTCCACACTCATTGCTAAGCTAAGAAATGGTCCCTTTTTTCACTCCAGAATTCATTATTGTTTCTTTCTGGTTTTCTGCAGTGAGGTTTATTTATGATCGCGTTCTCCAAAATGTCTTTTTTGGGTTAAGGTTATAGTACTGAGGAAGATAAGATGGTGCTGTTAACAGTTGTTTTGGAAGATGAAGAAAATTTAGGAGGTAGAGGTTTGACTGGTTCAATTAACGTTTCCATTTTTATATAAAAAAAAACATTTATTAAATATAAAACCTAAATAGAATATTACTTAAATAAAAGTGGAACAAACTGAAAACAAAACTTCATCACTTCCTTAGTGATTTTCAACAATACAGCACTGCGTCTGTTCAACACGGAGCCCAAGTTGCGTTATGCGCATGTGCCGCGCAACGTAAGATGGCTCAAGATGGGAGATGGAAAAATTTCCCGGCCAGAAATAGGAAAAAAACATAGCGCGGCGTGGCAAGGCATAGCTTAGCTTAGCTTTCTGTGTGAACCAACACATTTAATATATTGTGCGCTATTTTTATAAAGAGTTAGCAGAGTAAATCTTAGCTTAGCTTAGCGTTCTGTGTGTGTGTGTGTGTGTGTGTTGTGTGTGTGTTCCTTTAGAGTCAGTTCCAACCGCTCCGTGTAATTTAAACAACAATAGATTGTGTTCCTGTGAAAGTGCGTTGTTATTGAAGAAAGAGTTTCATGTCATGTGTAGTGGTATAAGCTATAGCTCCCAGAGCTGTAAACAAGCCTATTGCTATTATTCATCATGAAATCTAATCCACCGAAAATGAGCCAAAAGGTTACAAAAATATTCAAATAGGTTATAATTTCAGAAAATGGCAATTCCATTCGACATAAAATTATTTTCCTTTTTTTTAAAATTTATTTAAGGTACTTAACGTGCACTTTTTGGACCGTATACAGTATAAAATAGCTTTAATATAGAACACAACGCCCATCCCACGTCCTTTAATTCATCCTTGTGAAAAGGGAAACCAAAATTTTACTATGATACATTTTTCGCCCTTGCAGGTATCGAACCTGTGACCCTTAGCTCAGTAGACAGACAAGCTACTGACTGAGATAAGGTGTTGGACCCCACTAGTTTAGTTAATATACAGAAGTCCCGGGCGTTTAATAAGATGGTGTCATGAAATAAAACTATTAAATCTTGAAATCGAACCACTTGTTTGAACTGAAATAACAATTAGTGACAATTTTTTTTATCATCACATCTTACTAACTGTTCGGGTTATACGCTTATGTACTAATTACGCTAGTGGTTTATGAGGTTATATTTAGAGGAAGTGTACCCGCATTTGCGTGGAAGAAGAGCGTAAACACATTTTGGAAAAACCACCCTCAATACACTTCACCGAGATTTGAACCCCAATCTTCCCGCCATCGGCAGTCTAGTCTACCACGAGAGTAGCGCTTCAGGTTACGCGACCACCGGAGCGGGTGTTGGAGACAAATTGTTTTCGATAAATGTAATGGTGTAAGCGATGCATTTATTAACCATAGATTAAACAATCCTGTATCCGACAGGTGCAATTTTGGATTTACCACGGAGTCTGCTCCCTGATGTTTTTAAATATGTTTATATTTTTCAAAACATAAGGTGGTGTGATTTTTGTCCATGGGTCTGAAAGGCTATCACAATATATATATATACTTGTTTTTTCAAATTTCGGGTTTTTCTCAACAAAAATGGCATTCTCTGTAGGCCAAAACTAAACTCAATCACGTGATCGCTATGGGTTGAATCTCCCCTTGGGTCAACCCCAGGGGGAAAAAAGGTCATATTTAAGAATTTTTGAGGTAATTACAACATATTATATTAATCCGTGTGTTTAGTTTCAGATTTGCATCTTCACGGGAAGTTTGAGAAAAACTCTGGACAGTCAAACAAACAACACATGATTTTGATTACATTATTTGTAATTTTTCTCTTTTTATTATTTTAATAAAGCTCTCTTTATATATTCTATCTAAATCAAACACACCTTTTTTTCTCATGAAACGCTATAAAATTATAGTTAAAAAAATTTAATCTTAGCTCTCACTTCTTAGTATGAATCTTTATACGCATTGTTAATACTTCTAACAAAGCCAATTTTTAATTTAATTTATTTTTATTTTTTTCCCTATCTTTTCCAGAAAACAAACTTCATTCTTTCTTCTTTTTTTTTACTTCATGACGAGAGTACGGGTTGAATCAGCTCCCTCTTGTTCATCCATCCAGCCTCGGTGCATGATGGGAATGTCTCGTGGTTCTTGGACTTCTTGTCATGGTTGTCGCGGTCTGGTGCCACCTGAATTAAGGATGGGGGGGAAGGCGATGGTTAGAATAACTCTTAGAGGGATAGAGGGGGAGGGGACTAACTTAAAACACCCTCTTCACACATTCCTAGACTTGAGATCTTGAAAATTGGATGGGTTTCTCCGTGGTTTTCTTATTTTGTCGGAGCGAGTTACGTCTTTAGTTTCTTCTAATGGCTTTCTGTGTATCATGTAAAGAGATTATTCTAATCGTAGACAATTTTTAAACTCAAAATTATCATGAACAGTGAACATGGACCATTTAAGTATCCTCTAACTCAAAAAAATAGAGTTTTGCAATTATTATTTATGTTTATACCCGATAAGTTGAATGGACTTCATTAAAACTTGATATATTTATGTAATACCCTTATGTAGAATTAGGATTTTGATTCTAGTCTAAAATTCTAATATTAAGGATAGTTTACTGATGACACTTTTTTTAAATAGTCATTTGAGAAGTGTTTTCTGTGATAAATAAAAAAGTATTCCTGTTTTTCTAAAAAAAGAGGAGGGGTGTATTTTACACAAGTTTAATTATTATAAATTTCATAATTGGCTTTATTATATTTACATATGAAGATTGTTTCACGTAATTATGAAAAATGTTTTTATGAGGAAAAATGATAGGGTAGTTAACTGATAAGTTGTATTAGATTTGTAAAAAAATGTGTTCCTAACTACAATAGACCATGATAAATTATGTATGAATTTGTCGTACTGTTTGTTTATGCGTTTGCTATTATGTTGAATTGTTTTTAGGTGTGTTAATGTGGGAAAGCTCCCATATAACATCAAAAAGATTTTTTGTTCAAAGGGGTACACTCATCAATATGCACGTGAAACTAAACCTCATCCCATTTAGTCTTGCTGGTCGATGAAAAAAAGGTCGCGGCTCAAACCTCAGCCGAATGGACTGAAAATTATTTTATTTTTAATCCCACTCTCCCTCCACACAAATTTTTACACATTTCCATAAAATTTTAATTTCTTCATCCATCCCCAGTGCTTCCAGAATTTTTCTGTCCGATAGTGTGGGTCTGTCACGGGGTGAGGAAAAATGAAGTGCTACTTGAATAAATAGGTAGCGGTTTTGGTCTAGAAAACTGAGATTAATGACAATAGTGTTCGTTGTGATGAACGCATGACACCCTTCAAACACGAATGTTAGCAATATCATCGCTAACGGCAGTGGCCACTTGGGTGTTATAGTTCGATCCTGGGCTACGCCATTGAGTTTTTTTTTATATCTAATTACTACTCGAAACCAATACACCTAAGAATCCAAGCAGCCCATCACTGAAATATTGTAATTAGTAGGTAAACCTTATTTATAAAACACGTTTTGAAATTGGATATGATAATAAAATGTAGCTAAAATTTGCAATTATTATTTCTATAACGGTTATCCTGTGTTAACAATTCACACCAAGCAAAGTCTGTTTATTATGTGCGTGTTAAGTATATATTTTTTTATTTCATGTTTTTTTAGTAAAATTCTCCCAAATGGTTGGATTGCTGCTTCAACAACAGTTATTAGTATATATCGATGATAAATACATATCCCGATGAACCGGTGCCAAAACAAAAAAAGCTCTGAACATATCCACCGTTATTATTATTATTATTATTATTATTATTGGCCCATTATAATCCCCCAGAGTTGGGAATTTGGAACCTCTAGAGGGTGAAAAAAACCGTCCCTTTACCACCACTCTTCTACCATCCCGTTTCGATATCTCCCTCACTTTGACAAATGACAAACGCACACCGGTTTATTGTTATCGGATGAAAACGTATTGTAATAATTTAACTGGTACCCGACCATGTCGTGGTTGTTTTTTTGGAGGGGGGAGAAGGGGTTGCTTTGGATGCGTGTGTAAATAAAATGTAAAATATCAACAAAAATAACGGTTTTATTCTTTACCTACTCACAAGTACATAGAATACAATTATAATTGAGTTTTAGATAAATATCTATAACGAAATTTTGATGCAAATATACTTTTTATATACTCTTTTTTTTTAAGCACCACGTCTTACTACCCGTTCAGGCTATACGCTTATGTACTAATTACTCTAATGGTCTTAGTAATGAGGAAGGTTATATTTATATGAAATGTAGCCGTATTTTCAAAGAGGTAGAGTGGAAAACCATTTTGAAAAAAAACCTCATCACACCCGAACGAGATTTTAGCCTCAATCTTCCCGTTGTATACGTCTTAGATAGCCTAGTCTACTGTGAGAGTAGCGCCTTAGACCATGCGACCACCGAAGTGGGTTAAATTTATTTTCTACAAATATTCATACCTTATCACGGTGTGAGATGAATGTATAATAATTTGGAATGGTATCCTTGAACCCTAGAATATCTTGAATCCTTAAGGGTATTCGAAATTCGAAAATTCGAGAAAATATACGATTCGATTTCTTAAATATCTTTTAAATTTCGAATTGAAATTTGTTTTAGAGCTGTAATACTACTTGTTGGCGGCTCAGCCCCAGCATAATTATAGTAGAAACATAACAACCAGACCCCAGACCATTAATTTAACACTTAACAGAATGTGTGTTATAATGAATGTACTGTGAATGAATTTGGGTAAAAAGATGTTAATGAGGGATTAAATAGCAATGCTAATATATGTGTTTATTCTTTTTATAACTATTTCTAATTATCATACTCTTTATATCTAAAAAATATATTAATAAAATTTAGCACCGCGTCTTACTACCCGTTCGGGTTATACGCTTTAAGTACTAATTACGCTAATGGCTTAGGAATTGGGAAGGTTGAATTAAAGGAAGTGAACCCGCATTTG
>CABEEJ010000090.1:83849-103829 GCA_901482245.1 Timema douglasi | reverse complement strand
AGACCGAGATTCGAACCTCGATCTCTCCGTCCTCAGCAAACGATCTCAACACGACTAGCGCGTTAACCAACTACGCCACCGAGGCGGGTTTTTATATCTAAAAAATGATAGGACCACTCCTGAACAGCTGAGTGGTTAGAGCTTTGACGTACAAGGTCATAGGTCTCGGATTCAATACCCGTATCCAAGTGTCATTTTTCATTCTAAAAAATTAAAAAGATGTTAGTATAAATTACTATTTATATTTTATATGATTGTGTTATAATCCATTTTATATTATGTTCATAATTTTTCGCCAGATTCTAATTAAAACATGATATTCGGGATTCGAAGGTAAAATGAAGATTTAAGATTTGTAGATTAGTGCATTCAAACCATCTCTGGTAACAGCTAAGAGTACCAAATAGAACACATTTCCTGAAAGACACAGAAACGAAACTTTAACTCGTTCTATGACTCTTAAGATTTTTTATTAAATCTCACACATCATTTGATTAGAAAATAAAATGCAAAGTAACAGTTATTAGATCACACATTTTTCAAAATAACAAGATAGTGTCCAGATTATTTTTGATTTCTTAAAATGTGCACTGCTCTGGTTCATAAATAATATTTCTGACTTTCTTTAAATTTATTGGTTTTTACTATTGTTTTTTGCTAAATGAATATATATAAATGATACTCTGCTATTTAAATATATAAGAGCATGTTAAAGGTTTGAGGTAAATAACCTTTAACTTCTGTGTATGTATATTTTATATTATATACTCACAAAAGTTAAAGGTTCTTTACCACAAAATTGAATACGCTCTAAAATATTTAAATATGGGAGGTATATTTAAAAAACTTAATTTTACCACAGCGAGAAGTAGTTAAATTCATACATGGTCTGCTAAATGTTATTGATATTCTACATTTAAAAATGTATGTAGCTTTTATATATTAATGTGAATAAATAAATCAACAATTTAAAGTACTTTACCTTAAGCAAAAAATAAACAATAGATGAGAAAGTTTTTGCAATAAATGTAGTTCCATTTATTTTAATACACACCGTTGTGTCTGGTAGTCAGGTATTTACACAGTATATCCTTTTTTTTCTCTCGTAAACACAAATGGTGTGTTATTGAATTAATTAAAATATGGATTAATACGACGGAGGTATAATAGGAACCATTTAGTGAAAATAATCCTCTTTACGCCCAGAATGGATTCGAACCTTAACCTCCCCATTTCAGGTAAGCCTGTCACTAGGCCTGTTTACCTACTGATTGGAATTTCAGGATATTAATTAATTAATCTATGGATAAAAACAACACCAGAACACTAAATTATTGATTTATCAACTATAATATGAACGAGGTTTGAATCTCAGTCTGGTTTATTGAGGGTGTTTTTTCCTAATGGTTATACAATTTTTCTCCACGCAAATGCGAGCACACTTCCTCTAATTATATCATTGCTAATCCCTAAAACAATTAGCGTAATTAATACATAAGCGTATAATCCAAAAGGGTAGTAAGACGCGGTGCTATAAAACTATTAAACGTCTCAATTTAAAAGTAATCATTTTTTGGATCTGCTGATTGTTTGGAATCAAATCAAAATCTCTCCTAACAAATTTGCAACAATATAAATTGGAGTTGGGTCAGATCTGCTATTTTACGAATCCGAGTCTACAATTTAAACTTTGAATCCCAAATCTCAAATCTAAATCCGGATCTTATATATATAATAGAATAATATAAAATATAAATAGTAACTAAATGTTAACATTATTTCTTATAATCAATTCATTATAACAATCATACATTATTTAAGTGTTAAATTACTGGTCTGGGGTCTGGTTGTTAAGGGTATTCTATAATTATAATAGGCTCTGAATCACCATTAAGCAAGAAAAGCGTTATAAAACAAATTCACTAGAAAAATTGAAAAAAAAAATTAAAACTTTTAGTCTCGGATCCAAGATTTTCCTAAATCCTCAAATCTTGAATATCCTTAAGGATTGGAGGGTCCTATTCTTAGTATAAACACATGTTTATGTTACTAAATCACATGGACCAAGGCTGTTACAAAATATACAACTTTCACTTTCGCAATTATACAAATTTAACTTTCTCCAAAAGCCCAATGTTGCCAAACCTACAACTTTATTATTAGTGTTGATATAGTAATAATTGTATTTAAAATATACGCATAGCTAGCGTCTATTCCGGATATAAATATGGCTAGTACAGAACATTATTGTAAAATTAATTTAATATTCCTTCTAATTAAAGCTGAATTAAATCGAATTAATAAACACACACTTGCATTTACTAATGAGGAATAGTGAACTAAAGCATAAATTGAAATAGGAGCTTCTATCTCATGTTCGTCAAGAATAAAAAGAAATTAGACCTCTTTTTTTTTGTTTTAGCAGCAACTACTTTTTAAATATTCAGCCTTAGCTTTTCCAAAAACCCATTGTTTCAATATATACAACTTTCGGTTTCCCAATTATACAACTTTAACATTCCCAAACACCACATGTGCGTGTTCCACCCATCCATATACTTTTTTTATATATAGTTTGCATGCTCCATTGATTTGTAAATCAACTGGATAATATGTATTCATATATACATTTAGTGTATTAAAACACCGTAGAATAACTGCATTTGCATGTTCTAATTGAGAGACTGAAATGTCGCCTGATATTTACTCTGACAATTTTTGCGAAGGTTATGCAAGAATGTTAGAAGGGGAGTTGTGATTAGTGAGTAGGTGGATAATATTAAAAACGCGTTTGTATATCAATTTATTATATATAGAAATATGTCATTAATAAATAATCACTCGTCATCCATATATGTGTATATCATAAAATAATTACATATTTTTCACGTTTATTTTCTGAACATACTGGCTGTTTGTTTCACCAAACAACTTAGAAACTAGCTTATCCTAGTCAAGTACAATTCTTTTGACAGGATTAGATCTAGGTATTACTACCATCTTGTGTGGAAAAAAAATTGCCAAGTTTGTTTATGGATAGCTTGGAATCGAACCAAAGACCAGGGCATCCTTAATCAGTCATCTACGAAGAAACTCGCATTGGTAGGAACTTGGACAAGGGTGTCAGTCTTGTCTTTTTTTTTATCGGTAACAGGGAGTTCGTAGGTCGAATCCCGGCTGGGTTTACTTTTGTTTTCTAAATGGTTTTTCACGAGCCTTACGCGTAAATGTGGATTAATTTCTTCTCAAATCTACCTTCCTCATACCCACCCCATTAGTTTAGATATGTGGATAGCTAGGGTGGTTAGTAATACGTAGAATAGACATATATTTGCACGTACTAAGCATCACTTAAATATTATATCTTACTAACTTTAATTCATTGCCTTAAAAATAAATTATATTCAGCTCGAGGAAATATCCAAATTCAACAATTTTTATCAGACTTTTTTTTTTAAGAACCATTACATAAATAGCTCACATCGGTGGTCGACTGGTTTAAGGTGTCATTCTCGCAATATATTAGACTTCCATTGATGAGGAGATCTGGGTTCAAATCCACGGTGGTGATATACAGGATGAATTTTTCCTAATTTGTGTAGCACTCTCCCTCCAAGCAAACGTGGATATATTTCCTTTATAAATATACCTTCCTAATCACTATTCCAATAGTGTATTTAACTTCTGTATGCAACCAGAACACGTACCAAGACACGGGAGAGAGAGAGTGAGAGAGAGAGAGTGAATGAAAAACCACTAACCCGACTGGTTATAAAAGCTTAACATCCTTAATCGTTCTTAACCAAACTAAAGAATTCATACATCAGAAATCCACACATGATCTATTCAGTCCAATTGACACTGGCAGCTAGAAATGTCAATAACTCACCTTTCACGTAGCCATACGTCGAGTCGTGTGATCCCTAGCTGTCACTTTTGATATGTTTTATTAATACCTATAAAAATAACACTACTGATATAGTAAAATGTTAAAGGTAAAAAGAGTTATTGCTTTCTGAAAAGGATCTTCCTATGAAAACTGGGCTGTTTGTGTTAGTTCGTTACTTTGTCAGTGTTGGTTATATTTGTACTCGCAAGGGATGTTACTATTGTTTGTTTGTCTGCCTATTTTGCAGCGGGGGTGGTTTACTGCAATAACACCCAGAATCTAGAGAGAGATAAAATGATAAAGAGAGAGAAACTGATAAAGTGAGAGGTCCCGACACAATCTGGAAACGAAACCCAGCTCCGAAAGTCATCTCGGCACTTGTACATGCGTAGTGTTTTGTTCACAAAGGGGTTCATTTACGCACGGTCATCACGGAGTATACTCGCCACTAGTTCTCGAAATCGGAAAGGGGGAAAGGGGAAGGGAATATAGAAATGTATCTCTGTCTATTCTGAGGGCAATCCTCAAATTAGTCTGCCCTAAGCATTAGGTCGAACCCATTAAGTCCACACAACTTTATCTCTTCTAGTTTTGCTTGAATCAATGGGTTTGTATGGATAGTAATCATGATCAAAGGAATAATTATATCGTTAAGTTAATTTATTAATGCAAGGATTATTTATAATATATGATAATCTAATAATTCCGACGATACAGTAGTTCAATTCTAATTGGAATAATTTTGTTGACAGCTACAGAAGGTACTATGAAAATGTGCATACGCCGTATGACATGCGGCTCTCACTATTTGTAAATAATACCAAGCTCATTAACTGCCGTAAGACAGAACACCTAATAATATTAATGTTTAATAATTACAATGATACGCTAGTTTAAGTTTTTAATTCGGACGTTTTCTAAGCTTTGAGGCTATTGGCATTTTAATTAATGTAATCACGATGCGTCTTGATAATTTAGGGTACTATAACATATATATAAATTATATGACATCAATATTAATTTAACATATAATTATTTTGGAGACATTAATAACTATTAATCCTTGTCATTTAAGTTTACATGTATTTATATAACAAAATATTCGATAAAAGAATAATAAAACCGGTTTGAAAAAGTATAGTTTTTATTTTAGTTTTTAATCCGTTGTGTTTAGAATAAAATGTGGATTACATTTTGAAGATATGTTCATATTTAGCTTTGAAACGATTGCATTATCTAAGTATTAATTCATGTATAATTTCTAAAAAAGTCGCAGTAATTTCAGACTTACAATAAACAAATACTAAATTGAACCAGACTCGAAATAAGGTAATTTAAATATGTGAATATTCTTGCCTAGCTGCTCTGCCTCAACGTCATTTGTTACAAATTTACCAACGATAGATATTTAAAATTCAAATTTTACGAATCAAACTTTTTAAATTAATATTTGGTATGGTACGCAATTGATTAACTTTGATGANTATCAACAACCCCCACACCATTCTACAACCTACCCCCTGGAGTAATCATAACAAATGAGTGAGATAATAATCTGCCTCGTGTAAACACGGCTTGCTTGTCCCCCTTGTGGATGGGGAGACCCTCAACCCCTTTTATCCTATAGTGGGCTTGGGCGTTCGGGGGCTGGGGGTGGGGGGGTAGAAATAACAAATTCACCGCGTGGTTTGTGTACCCGCTTAAAATTACATTTTGTGGTGGAATGGAATTGATTGGATAATGTTTATGCTCTCCCCCCCTCCCCCACCTTTACCCACTGTTTCATCTCAATATTTTTGTTTATAAGTCTATTTTCATTGGTTACTCTTCCACTATGTTCAAATTATGTAATAGTGGTATTTTGGTTGGAAGAATTTGTTTTAAAAAAATACGGGCCTATCTTTCCCGGGCAGCATTGATAACATTTTAATACTTTATTAGTGTAGGTTTATACATATTATTACTATATATTTAAATCACAGCTGAAGATCACATGACCTAACGCATGAATACGTTAAAATGGATCTACAGTAGTAATTTTCCAAGCTGTCAAATAAGGTCCATCCTTTGAAAATCAGACTGTATGTGTTTTTTTACAGGTACTTTAATGATAACCACTAATCCTTTCACACCGCGGGAATACAAAATCCTTACCCTACCAAGATTCGAACCGGATCTCTTTAGCAAGGTTTTTAATTAACGTCTAAAGATCAACCCTTTCTACCGTGGCCGACGTTCACCCTGCCACTGTCAAAGGCTTTGGGCAATCTCACGCGGGCAGCCATTTTATTACGCCGGTTTGACATCAAAGCTTCAAAAGGAAACAAAATGGCGTCTGACTAGTGGTTGTGTTTTTAAGTATAAAACCCCCGGAGTAGAAATGTTTTAGTCTCGTTACAAATCTAACGCAAGAAGAAATACAATGGTTCTTTTTGTAATGTGTTGGTTGGGAAACGGGGGNNNNGGGGGGGGGGTTTGGCATGAGATGTACAATTTGTAAAGAAGTACGAAAAAAAGTTTCCTGTTGTTGTTTTTTAAGTTTTAATTAACAAGGTATTATCTATCTCTTTTTTTCTATACCTCCTTTTATTTTTACCCCACTTTTATTCACACCTTTCTCCTTCTATTCCTCTGTTTCTGTTTCTTTCTATCTTTGTCTATTTATTTAATGTTCTTCTCTCTAAGTTTTTTTTTACATGTGCCATCGTATAATATTGGCATTACCTTTTGTGCGTCTCGCCGACAATTTTAATTAGTGTGTGACGTCATTGGTATTGAAAACAGAAAATTAGTTGCTGGTAGTGAAAAAATAAAGAGGGTGGGTGTGTACTCCTGGGACTGTATTATGCTCGTCCTTTTGTGACCGCTTTCATTTAAGTCAAACTCAACCTCGAGTTTTATTTTTGTGACTCAACAATATTTCGTTTTTCTGTTGATTTCTAACCGAGCTTTAATACGAAACCAGATAATGTCCACATTAATTAGCCTTAGGTTATATATTTATTATATATAATACATATTAGTTGTATGTTATTTATTTAGGATATTTATATGATCATAAGTCTAGTTAATGTTGACGTAATATAATTTCATTGTAAGTTAAAATTAGGGGAAAAACACAAAAAAAAATAACGTCATTTAGAGTCACAAAAACAACACATTATATATTTATATAACAAATGGTACGTCACAATTGTAGACATTTTCTTTTACAAAATTTAGAGTTTTGTAGAAAACTTTCAAAAATTTTGTACTGGACCAGAAATGTTAACTAGACTCGAAGCATAAATTGCAAACAAATTGTACACTCCTCTTAAGTTGACCGTATCTTAAAAGCTACACCATAGTGTAATAATGTAAGGTAAGCCTGCTACCTTACAGAGTAAATAAAGGGTGCTTACTTAGAAAAGTCTTTGAAGAGTCTAATTTATGACTGATTCAAATGTTTCTATACATTTAAAAGTATTCTTAAAGATCTAATCCAAGGTTCGGAAACTCAAGACCCGCTTGTCTACAATAATTTTATATTACTATTCGGCCTGCAGTCATTCACGCACACACAAAAAAAAATATTCATTTGAGTGTGTACATAATTTTTACCAACGAAAACACAGGGGAAAAAAAATCTAAAATGTGCCTTTTTTCACTTTAAATTATTGTGGGAATCTTTAACTAAATAATTTAGTAAATTCTGCATCGGATTTTTCGCTAACTCACATTAATATCTGGGAATATAGACTAGATATTTTAAATTTATATAAATAATTGTTTTTAAATATATAACATCAAATAGCTACTTAAGAGCTACATCGGTGGTCACGCGGATTAAACGTCAAATTCGTATGATCTATTTTACTGGTGTCGTGGAAGTCATGTTCGAATTTCAGCTGAATTTAGGGAGGGTGGTTTTTCCTCTATGGTTTCACACATTTCTTTAAATCAAAATTCAGTAACGGCCTCGTGGTATAGTGGTCACTGCGCCTGGCTACGAGCCGAGGGATCCCGGGTTCGATTCACGGCTGGTATCTTGGGTATTTTTTTACCCTAAAGGAGAACTACCCCAACAGTCACCAGGGTTTGATTAGTCAGGCATTGGTTAGATTTAAATGGTCCCACACCCTCATATCCACTATCGCCCTCATCACATCGGGAAAGGATGTACGATTAGTACATTCGGGCGTCCCCTGGACAATGGTACATTAGCGCTGGCTAATTTCTCTACAAACTGAGCTACGAATGCTGTAGCCCAGACGCGCGATATTATTATAACTTTAGTTACATTTCCTCTCAATTTTATCTTCCTCGTCTTCCACTACTAGCATGATTAGTCTATACGATAAATAATATGGGCTTTAAAAGTGTAGAATATATTTAAGAAAACATGTTTGTATAAGTTTTGGCTCACATCATGCCTCGAGTTTGTGAATCTGTACAGCAGAGTAACTTAGAGTTTAAGACTATTGGTCTAATCCCTCTGACAAAAAAAATATTAGAATTATTATTAGCACCGCGTCTTACTACCCGTTCGGGTTATACGCACTTACGATAATGTGTAATGGTAGGGTGATTGTGAGATGAAATGGAGGACCTACAGTTTAACGTGGAATCCGAACCACGGTGGGGAGGCCTAGCATCCCCCACATTCACAAGATGTCTTGTCAGAGGTGAAGGAAGGGTTCGGTAATCAGATAAATCTGTGCCGGGACCGAGGATTGAACCCCGGCCGCCAACACAGAAGTCTGACACCTTACCCCTAGACCACCAGGTCACCTACCGTATATTAGAATTAATTTTATGATTCGATATATATATTTGTTTAACTAAAGTACTAGTTTTGTTTTACAAAGTTACGATACTGCCTAATGTCAAATTAAGTTCGTCACTTTAAGTAACACGACTCTTTTTATTATTATTTAATCATAAAAACTCGTTACGCAAGAATTTTTAACTTGGCGGCATTTTAGTATTTCCCGACGTATCATCTCTGAATGTATCATAACGCGAGATTTTATGGGCACTTCACACCATCGCTCGACATTAGTTTTATAGTTTTAAGGGTGGTTGGGAGAGGGGGAGGGAGGGATGTTACTCATAGGAACTCGTTGCACTGATTAGTTTTCAGTCATTTCTCAAAGATGGTAATAATATACAGACGGAGGTTTTATAGTCGTTAATGGTTTGACGACCCTAGCATGATTCACGAAAATTATGCCCGTGGACTAGGAATTACTTAATTACCTACTCTATGGAGTTAGGAGCTCAAATTTCACTACCGCACTTAAAATAAAAGTACACCACCTATTGAGCTAGCTAGCTCTATCCAGTCCACTTAATTAAAACCTATCCTTATCTTGAGTTAAGTTATATCCGGTCTCCATCATTATACCTTATCCTTATCTTGAGTTAGTTCCATCCAGACTCTCTCATTACACCCTATCTCTATCCTAAACTAGCTCTATTCAGTCCACCTCATTACACCTTC
Source organism: Timema douglasi (assembly GCA_901482245.1). Classification (NCBI taxonomy): domain Eukaryota; kingdom Metazoa; phylum Arthropoda; class Insecta; order Phasmatodea; family Timematidae; genus Timema; species Timema douglasi. The sequence continues at coordinate 94,458 of CABEEJ010000090.1, read as the reverse complement.
TCCTTCTTCTAAGCTAGTTCTATCCAGTCCACCTCATTACACCCTATCCCTTTCCTAAGTTAGCTCTATTCAATCCACCTCATTACACTCCATCACTATCTTGAGATATTTCTATCCAGTCCACCTCATTACACCTTATCCTTCTCCTTAGCTAGTTATATCCAGTCAACCTCATTACACCCTATCCCTTTCCTAAGCTAGCTCTATTCAATCCACCTCATTACACCTTATCCTTCTCCTTAGCTAGTTTTATCCAGTCCACCTCATTACACCCTATCTCTTTCCATCCATTCTAATGTCATCCTCCAATCTGGGCCTCGGTCTTCCTAATGATCCCTTCCTATTGGGTTTGCCAGTCAAAACTCTGTACAGGGTTCTAGACTCTCCCATTCACGCCGCATGTCCTACCCACCTTAATTAATATATGTATTTATTATTATTATGCTTTTACACTAAAATCAAATTAAACCCTTGAGCCACATCAATTATCGAATGGTCTTTACTACAAAGGGTCACTCTCATAATATTTTGAACTGCCACTGACATAGAGATTGTGGTCCGAATCCCGGTTTAAGTGCAACTAAGGAAGTTTTTCCTAAATTGTTTCATAATCTCTTTTCACGCAAATGTGGGTAGGTCACCTCTAAAAATGCTTACATCCTCGTCCCTACCCTATTAGATTAATTATCATATATGTGTATAATCTGAACAGGTGGTAAGATACGGTGATTAAAATAAAATCCTTCTAGATATTGTTTGAGGGTAGTTTTTTTAAGTTTTTAATATATCATACGCACGCTTTTCAAGCATCAATTTTCACTACAATTTATAGGCCCATTGGCCTATTTGGATATGGGAGAGAAATTTGAGGCCGGTGGTTGGCGAATTGGGGGAAATGAGAGAGTAAAATTTTGTTGTGGCCTACCATTGATCAGTTAAAGTAAAAGTGGTCCTCAGGTGTTAAAAAGTTGTGTACCTCTGAAAAAAAAGTAACAGTCGCTTATCACACGAATTATGAATATATGGAAACGGTTATAGGAACTTTGGTAACTTTAAGCATGTTCCTTCCTCTCTAAATAATCCCTGCTGGTAAACTTTATATTTTAAAATCTTCTCTCATCCTTTCCACGATCATTTGACAGCTCTTGTTTCTATAGAAAATGTCTGCTTCATCTGTAGACCACACTTCCTTATATCGCATGTGGTTTCGTGTTTAAAAGGATCTATAATTGTTCAGATCATGAACTTAATAATGTTTTGCGTTGTTTACTTTTGTTTAGTTAGTCACTTAGAGAAACCATTTATTATGTGCAGTTCAATTTTCAAAGTTAGGTACTTCTATAAGATACAGGATGAGGTTGAAAGATTAGTAAATTGAAAACTAAATATTGAAACGTAAATATTCACTATTTAAATAAAAGCAGCCTCACTTCTCGAAGATGGTGTCACTTAATTGAGCTCCATCGGACGTCAGGTAAAACTCAACACGTTGTCTTTCACTTTTCTTAGCATTGCGTCCAAATTTTATAAAAAATTCTATTTTATTACTGTTATTTTATATGTATTAATATATATCAAAGTGACAGCTTCAGGTCACTTCTATAACTCTTTATACCCGTTTATCAAAATTATTTTGAATTTCTGACACCAATTTGGAAACTTCTCACTAGTCTATAAAATATAATCTCTGACCAAAATGATTCCTGACGCCTTCTGTAAATTACATATTTTGTTTTTGAAGAGATTCGAAATAAATACAGCGTTACCGCAACCAATGAACACATCAACAATATAGTTAAACATAATTTGGTGTTTTTTTGTGTTAAATGTAAGCAGTCTCTAAGCCATCATGTTATATAATCTTAAAAATTACAAAGTAACTTAACTTAGTACATTAAACCAACACAAAACACCCAAGATAAGCGCCAGAAATTAAGTATCTGCGCAATTAAATCAAACTGAGTTTTCTCTAGCTCATCGGGAATAATTTAACAATGGTCTCTTTTATTGCCTATGCCAAGATTACTTTTTGAAGAGGGAGGAAGGACACACAAAAAAAAAGAAATAAATCATAGCGGCTTTTGAAATGTGCGTATTTCAGGCATGATGGATGACCTACGCACCTGTCAGTACATTGTGCGTGAGCTGCTGAGCGATTTAATATCCCCAGTCTCGCATCATAAAACATTTGACATAATTACGTCACAACAACGGAAGTAATTAATCAAACTGGTAAGAATAATGGCAGGAAATTAAACTAGTTTCTAAAAGATACGTAAATCTTTGTAAGTTTAGCATTTATTAAAATTAATTTTACAGCCGGGTTTTACTAACCGTTTAGGTTATACGTATAATTACTAATTACGCTAATGTGTAAAGGATGATGAAGGTTGAATTTAAAGAAAATGTGACCACGTTTGCGTGTACTCAGAGTGGAAAACCATTTAGGTAAAAACCCTCTCAGTGCACCCGACCGGGATTCTAGCCCCATTATCACCTTCATCGATAGTCTAGTCTATGGCGAGACCATGACCTTAGACCATACAGCCACCAAAGTGGGTTAAATTTATTAATTCCATGGTTGAAAAAAAAATTTGCTATAAAAACTGCAACATCATTGATTTTTCTCGCGTACCCTACAATCTCACCTTAATTCCTCTAATGAGGTAAGGTTAACCATTTGAGTGAAAGAAGAATGGGGGAACATTTAGGAAGAAAAATTCTAAGTACAACTTTCCTAGGTTCGAACCCTGATCTCCCCTACCTCCCCAACCCTGATTTCCAACCCTAGAAAGGTGGACCTGTTTAGGTGGTGGGTGTTTTTCCCCTCCTCTTCTTTCTTTTGAGGTGCTTTACGTTTGTATAATAAAGTCATTTAAATATTAAAACAAAACTTCAGAAGAAAAAAGATAATATACTCATTTTTAAAAAAAATATTCCTATTATATTTCTGGACGAAGCGAGGAATACAATACAATACAATACAATAAAAATACTAACGAAGCCCGTCAAAAAATGCATCAACGAAAAGATTCCATCCTTACGAACTATAAGAGCTCATATTTCATTTGGGTCTTGACACAAATATCGATGTATGTGATGGGAGAAAAATATATTAAAGACGTTTGATGGGTTGGCGAGAGGGATGGGGGAAGTATATCGAGAGGGGGTAGGGGGGTGGAATGTTGGATGCTTTGAAAAGTGTTGCAGAGAGGGGGAAGCTCCAGAATGGATGTACTGCATTGAAAAGTATTTCGGCAATCACGTGACGAGTTTCATGTCAAAGATGACGTGTGCAGAAGGACGAAGACTCTTTTCTAACGTCGACCCTTGGCAACATTAAAAAAAGAATCTTCCAAATAAAAGAGGTTGGTGTCGAGAAAATGGGAGCTTATCAAGATTTATTCGATTTTTACTTACCTGTCAATCCATCCAAACACTTTATTCATCGAAACTCGTCTGATTGTGAAGGCTTGAAAAGGCTTAGATGAATAAGATTGAAAATTGAATTGATTTCATATTATTTTTAATGGAAACATTACGTGTATAAATATATAATATATGCAAATAAAGCCTGTCATTTCTCTTATTTGACAGCGCAGTGATAACGATCTTAATGTTTTATTTACGAAAGCAATTAAACGATTCAAAAATTAAAAATATGACAGATGGAACAACCACATAATTTCATTAGGAAAACATTATAATTTAAAAATGATAGTATATTATAAGCAATTATTTATCACTCTGTTTCAATACAAGTTTGGGTTATATAATATACAGAGTGTGCCATATCATGTAAGACCCACTGCAGCGGTGATACAAAAACAATGGAAAAAAAGCTCATCCAAACAAGTGTCCCATTTGACCTTGTTTCAGAGTTATAGTTATGGTTATACTCCAGTAATGTGGAGCTGCTAAACATTGTAAGAAGTGCTAACAATTACAACCTCCGGTGTGAATGCTAGCTGCGGTTGTCATGTCGTAGAAAGCCGTACTCTTATAAAAAAAAAACCGGGTGTTTGTTGGATTCGTTGGCAGCTTTCTTGTATACGTTAACCAAGTATTTCAATATTCGTAATGGGTGTTGAGTAGAATAATTGGTTTCAAGTGGCCCCACAGATTATTTGATAGATTTAAGGCGAACGTTCTTTTTCATTTGGCGTAGAAATTCAGATCCATAGGAACAAACGATTATCTTCAAGAATTTTATTGTTTTGCAATTTTATTTTAGGAAACGGTTTGTTCAAGAATAGAAGCACGTTGATTAAGTTTTATACGCACCTTCTCTATAATTTTAGCAGTGATCAAATTCGATAGAATTGACATTTTTAATAGAAAACTGCCGGCTTCATAACAAAAATACAAGAAAATATAACAATTAATAAACATCAATACATTATCTTAGAGGGGGTGTTGAAAATATTAACATAGAAATTTCACTCGTTCTCGAGAAAAATGATATTTCCAAACGTATAATTTACCCGTAAGATCTATTCGGTACGATTTCTGTGATAACTCTGTTCGTTGGTGCGGAAGAATATTTTGGTCGGTTGTGAAGCCTCGCCACGCCTTTCACCCTCCCGCCCACCATCCCAACCAATAGGATTTAGACTTTCACTCGACAGGGCCAAGGGCCTTAAGTGGGGCATTCCACGACACGACTACTGCAGGCTTCCCTCGGAGGGAAGCGTACAGCTGATCAAAAGGTGAACGTATTCGCCAAAATGAATGTGTATAGTTGAGTTAAAAATTATACAGAATTGAGCAAAATAGGTGCGTGTTTTATTTATTTATTTGAGGTATTTAACGTGCACTTTCTGGACAGACTGTTTATATCAGAATACGAGAATTTCTATGAGCGAGAGCGAAATGATCCACCTATTTAGCCGGGAAATGTATTTTCACACACTTTTTAGGGTTCCTTTACATGCCATGATCGACATGGGACTAATAGCTTTACTTCTCTTCTGAAGGAAGTTGTGTCACGGATTTTTATCACTCAATAAAAGAACTCATCGACTCTTGCTGGGTTTGAACCCACGAACATCGGATCCTGAGGTGAGCACTGTACCCCAAGACCACTGGAGTTGACTGCGTGTTTAATTAAAAAGGGGTGGAGATAATTTAAAAAAATAATAGTTTTCGCCTCAGCACGACAAACTATTGCGAAGGTCGATAATGTGATTCTACCCGTGACATCCTATATACCAGTTTTTCTCAAAGTTTTGTTGATGAAGGACCTCTTGGGAGACCTACGGGGCCCTGGGAGGGGAGTATGGGGTGGTGTATGTTTGATATCTATGCAGGGAAAGTATCATTTTTAGAAAATTCAATTTTGCGACTATAAATGCAAGACAAAAATTAATGTATTAAATTAATATATATATAATTACATTTAATTAGCTAGTAGTGGTGTTTTTTTTATTACTTTTAACTATCTAAATTTCATAATTTGTTTATGTAAATGTTGAAATTTGTTGACTTCTCTCTGACTTGTATCTACCAAGAAAAGAATTACAGCTGAATATTGGTATCTTATTTTTAATATTTTGCGTTTAAAATTTGTGTACATAACTTTAATGTGAATAATATGCTTTAAATTAATTATTAAGGTGACCTGGTGGTCTAGGGGTAAGGTGTCAGACTTCTGTGCTGGCGGCCGGGCTTCAATCCTCGGCCCCGGCACAGATTTATCTGATTACCAAACCCTTCCTTCACCTCTGACAATACATCTTGTGAATGTGGGGAATGCCAGGTCTCCACCGTGGTTCGGATTCCACGTTAAACTGTAGGTCCTTCATTTCATCCCACAATCACCCTACCATTACACATTAGCGTAAGTGCGTATAACCCTAACGGGTAGTAAGACACGGTGCTAATAATAACAATAATAATAATAATAATTATTAATTATTACTTCGAAACTTCCTGGGTTCCCGCGGACCGCCAGTGGTGAAACACTGCTATATACAGACTATACTAGTTTTCCCAATGGTCCTTAGTAAGAATCCACTCTCCTCATTCTCTTGAAAGTTTTGATCCTGTCTCGAAGTTTATATATCAGATCTGGCCGAGCAAGTTCCTCTCTTTGTAAGTCGACTAGGATCTGGTTGCGGTCAGCTACTGCGCACGCATGACTTGTTTGGTGAAGTCATTGAAGTCCTGGGTACCGTATAATTATCGCCTCCAAGCAAAAGGACCGTGCTCAAAAGGGTGTGAGGTCCGCCGCGTCGTCTACCTTCCCAGGACGACTGAGGTTTGAGGGCAAAACAAACTTTTCAACTAGTTCTGGCCACCCGCGGTTTTCATGAACTTTCGGTGACGGAGATCTTCAAACGAGGAAATAATAATAATTATTAATATGAGTATGATTAGAAGTTCGAGTTTTAATCAATAAGTACAAAATATGAATTACTAGACCCTTCTCCCCCCCCCTCCCACCCTCCGCATTATTATTTACAACACACATATTGAAGAATCATCATAGACTCTACCATAAAATATGAGTGACTATCGACATTTTTATGAGGAATAAATTAAATTTTCAAAATAAAATATAGCCTTTGTTACTCGCTGATAATGTAGCTTTATATTGGTGAAAGAATTTTTTTAAGCGNCCCTCCCACCCTCCTCATTATTATTTACAACACACATATTGAAGAATCATCATAGACTCTACCATAAAATATGAGTGACTATCGACATTTTTATGAGGAATAAATTAAATTTTCAAAATAAAATATAGCCTTTGTTACTCGCTGATAATGTAGCTTTATATTGGTGAAAGAATTTTTTTAAGCGGTCCAGTAGTTTTTGAATTTATCCATTACAAACAAAAAAACAAAAAATCAAATCTTTCCTCTTTATAGTATTATTAGTGTAGATTAGTATTAAGCACTTGTGTCAGAAATTACTAACAGGGACAATACATAACTAAATCAAAGAAGCAGGATGAGTTGTATGTTCGATTGTTGGATGGATCTAACACTATTCGCCTGGAGGGAAAATATAAAACCAAAATGGGTGAAAGTAATTTGGGAAAGGGACTCTGGTTTAATCTCAGTTGTAGCATTTTTCCATTATTACTAACGTTTATAAACTTTTGATTTTTAAACTGCAATCTGTATTTAATATGCAGCCCGTAATTTTAAAACTCAATTATTGTACAAAATAAGTTAATATGATTATTAATCTTTTAAAATTATTGTTGATTATATCATTAATGTAATAGGGGAAAAAAATTAACCAGGAAAATTTTAGAAGGTACAAATTATATGCCCTAGAAATATACTGTAAGTGATTATTACCCTCTTAGGCCTGTGTAGCTACTAGTTACCTTAATTTCTTATTCTATGGAATTTGTAAATCGAAAGATCATGGCCCCACTTACAAAATTACGCCACCTATCCCTATCCTGAGCTAGTTTTATCCAGTCCACCTCATTAAACCCTATCCTTATCTTGATCTAGTTTTATCCAGTCCACCTCACCACACTCTATCCCTATCTTGAGATAGTTACATCCAGTCCAACTCATTATACTCTATCCTTATCTTGAGCTAGTTACATCCAGTCCAACTCATTACACCCTATCCCTATCTTGAGCTAGTTCTATCAGTCCACATCATTACACCCTATCTTTTCCAGATCTATTTTAATGCTATCCTCTGATCTGCTTCTAATTACTAATTATCTTCCTCTTTTAAAAATTTATAAATGTAATATTTTCTAAATCGGTACAAGTAACCAAGGAACCTTCATTTCGGTTGAAATGTGACCACCCTACTTTCTAATAATCCTCTTCAGGACATCGTAATAAAACTTGAAACACAAAACTATGTACGGTAATTAGCTTTTGAGTAATATGTGCTTGTAAGGAAGTGCGCTTTGAGCTTAAACTCGGCTTGTATTAAAGGATTAATTTAGTAATTTATTGTACGTGGCACGCCTGTTTTAATTACTTTTGGTACACTGCGCGGCCGGGTTGCCAGTTTGGTGGGTAGGAAGTCGTTGTTTTTTTTTAAAGGAAGGAGAGGATATTGGGATGCGTAATATAATGGTGGGTAGCGTGGGGGGTGGGGGGAAGGGTTTTGTAATTTGTGTGTAAATCGGTGTATAAAACGTGTGTTCAGGCGATAAATTACCTCGGTTTTCCAAAATGAGTCATTTTGCGGGAAATGCAGGTCGGAATTAATTTAAAAGGGATTTAGTCGAAGGATTACGTTATGTAGATGTGACGTGTGCGCTGTATCCGTTGCAGTGTGTTTATTTTATAGTGTTTAGTATTGATATACTTCTATTATTTTTTTTATCTCTAACCATCCATTAAAATACAACTTTTTTTTTTACTCTGCAGTATTATATTTGATTGAAATAATTTAACGTTTATTTATCAAATAAAATAAGGATTATATTATTATATTAATAAATAACTAGCTTAACCTAAGATAGTGGCCCTTTAATAAAACAAAACAAAAATCCTGCTATCGATATTGATAACATTTTACCATATTTTAGTGGGGTATTTTTTTTAGCACCGTGCCTTACTACCCGTTCGAATTATAGGCCTATGTACAATTACATTAATGGATTAGGGTTTAGGAAAGTTTAACTTAGGGGAACTGCTGTTGTATTTGCGTGGAGGGAGAGTTGAAACCAATTTAAGAAAACCACCCTCGGTGGATCCAACCGGGAGCGAACATCGATCTACCCGTCATCGACAGGCTAGCCTAAACACGAGAGTAGCGCGTTAGACCACATGGTCAACGAAGCGGATTATTTTAGTGTTTTTTTTAGGTATTGATAATATCTATCAAAACTAACCAATTTAGATCACACGAATTGACGTATGAATACTTGAAAGAAAACTTTTCTAACTGTCAGATGGAGTTCTTTCTACGAAAATATGGATGTAATAATGCATACCTTGCCTTAGTGCCTGGATATTTACTAATTTAATAGTAGAGCAAACTCTGACATAAAATATTAAATATCTCCATCAGCATCGCCTGGAAACAACCCAGGGTCCTCTAGATATGTGGTTGACCAATCTTGCCATTTAACTTTGAGAAAGAGCAACGTTACTAGGGTTTTTACAGTTTTTATAGCAAAATATTTATTTGAATAATAAATAAAACACATCTCCATTAGAAACATATAGATTAATTTATTCACATGGTGACCTTAAACCCCCTGAATATCCGTCATGAGCATAGTGGCATTAGATGACAAACTTTTCAAATGAATAGAAAAAAGTTGTCATTAGATTTTAGAACAGCCTTGACAGATATTCAATAAATTTTGAGGTCACCATGTGAAGAAAATTAATCTCTATGTTTGTATTGGATCAATATTATATTTATTTTGTCCAAAAATAAATGTTTTGCCATAAAAACTGCAAAAACACTGGGTTTTTTTTCTCGCGTCCTGTTTAATCCCGCCTTAAGTGGAGGCCATTATTAGCCTTTAGAGCACTACCTGAGATGAGCTCCAAATAAAACTTGAAGTTTGTAAAAAATATTCATATCACCCGGGGTTCGAACCAAATAATCAAAAGTAAAATATAGGTTGCAGAATAAACTAAAACTTGCATTAACTAAACCCCGGCCAAGGCGGATTATGTTAGAAAAAATATTTCAGCATGTATTTTTATTCGTATTTGTTAATACTGATGGCAGAAACTAAGAAAGGTTATATTGAAGCAAGGGGAGATGTCACGAGGTAGTAAAAAGGTTAAAAAGGTGAGAAAGGTTATGCTATTGCAAGGGAAGGAATGGTAACAGTTAGTCAAAAGGTGAGATAGGTTATCTTATAACAAGGGAAGTACGTCAACAGGTCGCAAAAAGACAAGAAAGTTTATGTTATAGCAAGGTTAGATATGTCAAAAGTCGTATAAAAGGTGAGAAAGATTATGTTAGAGAAAGGGAAGGTATATAGAAAAAAAATAGAAAGTTATGTTATATCAAGAGAATGTATGTCCACAGGTAGTTTAAAGGTGATAAAGGTTATGTTGTAGCAAGGGAAGGTATGTCAACAGGTAGTCAAAAGTTGAGAGTTAGCAATATAAGCTATGCTAACAGGTAACCAGGAGGTGAGAAAGGTTTTGTTATAGCAAGGAAAGGTATGCCAACAGGTAGACACATGAGAAGAAATATTATGCTATAACAAGGCAAGGTATGTCTACAAACGTTAACACCTTAATTATCCCGCATAGGTGAGCACGTGGAGGAGATATCTGGCTCATCTAGTACGTTTTTTTTCCGGGGAAGGTAAATACAGAATTTGAATCCCAGTTGAGTTAACTAAGGGTGTTTTTCCTTCGATTTTATCACACTAGCTCTCCATGCAAATTTGGATACACTTCCTCTAAATATTGACTTGCTTATACCTACTCTTCAAGCGCTATTAATATTCGGCCCGAAAGGGTAAAAGACACAAGGAGAAAGGGGGGTGGACAAATTATGTTTTTAAACATGCAAGAAAAGAGAGGCGACCTGGCGGTCTAGGGGTAAGGTGTCAAACTTCTATACTGGCGGCCGGGGTTCAATCCTCGGTCCCGGCACAGATTTATCTGATTACCAAACCCTTCCTTCACCTCTGACAAGACAT
>CABEEJ010000090.1:45448-83267 GCA_901482245.1 Timema douglasi | reverse complement strand
GGGGGGGCGCTATCTGGGCGCAAGAGCTGAAATTCAACTCCTCGACTAAGGTACAATCGTCATAGCAATATATTCTTCTAATGCTAATGTTTGTGCACTTCATCTAAACTAATCTCCTCCTCATTCCTATCCATACGGTTATAACGTTAAATAATTATAAAAATAAAATATCAACTATAAATTAAATGGGTGCGACACATAAGTTCAGTCATTAAAGTGTTTGCCCACAGTGTTAAGGGTCTCGGGTTCGATTAAAAAATATATAGGTCTTTCTTTATCACCTTATATTACAACCTGTTCTGGTTATACACATATGTGATAATTCATCTAATAAGGAAGAAGCGTTTTAAAGTTAATATAGGGTGACCTGGTGGTCTAGGAGTAAGGTGTCAGTCAGACTTCTGTGTTGGGAGTCCGGGGTTCAATCCTCGGTCCCAGCACAGATTTATCTGATTACTAAACCCTTCCTTCACCTTTGACAAGACCTGTATTAATCACAACTTGTGAATGTGTGGAATGCCAGAACTCCACCGTGGTTCGAATCCCACGTTAAACTGTAGGTCCTCCATTTCATCTCACAATCACCCTTCCATTACACATTAGCGTAAGTGCATATAGCCCGAACGGGTAGTAAGACGCGGTGCTAATAATAATATAATTAATTTACCCGCATTTTCGTTGAAGTTAAGTGGAAAGAACCGGCCGGGATTTGAACTCCGTATTCAGCAGGCCAGTGTATAATGAGAGTGACACCTTAACCCATTCGGTCACTGTAGCTTGTTTTAACGTTGTTCTCTTTCACAGTGACGAATTAACGGTTAGGGGGCCGGGTGTTGAGTATGTTCTAGATTTAAGTTAGTCTGTAAGTCGTGTGCTTATATAATCAGTTTATTAAGAAAGTTCACGATAAATATCCTAAATAATAATCATATTGCGCGTCTGGGCTACATCGATCTTAGCCCAGTTTGCGGAAAGGTTAGCCAGTACTAATGTACCGTTGCCCAGGGGACGTCCGAATTTACTAATCGTACATCCTTTCCGTGGAGGCTCTTTCCATGTCCCGATGAGATGATAGTATGATCGTGTAGAACCAGTATAAACACTTAAAACTAACTTAAGCCTAACTAACCGAACACGGGTGACCTTTGGGGTGATTCCTCTTTCATGCAAAATACCCGAGGTACCAGCCGGGAATTGATAACTGGACCCTTATACTTGTAGTCAGGTGCACTGACCACTATACCATGGAACCGGTTACCTTCAATGAAAAAAAAACAACCTAGATACCAACCAAGTATTAGTTCTTTCGACTTATGCTGAATAACTTTTTTAAAACAGTTAAGTACATCTGATAAAAAGGGAAGCATCCATTGGTTAAGTTGATTTTTTTAAAGTTCTATTTGATGCTACTTGCAATTAATTCATCGCCAGTGTGTGTCTATGCGCGTGCGTGTGTTAGACTGACATGCATAGCTCTTATTTGAGAAATCTGGACTAAAATTCAAATCTCTTACGATCCATTGAATGGGTAGTGGTTGTTCATCCTTTAAACCAGGTGAATGAATTCTTCTATCCTTTATTCTTGCGTGAAAAGTATGAATACTAGTTAATGAGGAAGGCTATATCGGAGTTTATCTTCACTATCTTAAAATAAATACTTATTATTATTAGCTACACCGTGACTTACTAACCGTTCGGGTTATACGCACTTACGCTAATGTGTAATGGTAGGGTGATTGTGAGTATGAAATGGAGGACCTACAGTTTAACTTGGAATCCGAACCACGGTGGAGGCCTGGCATTCCCCACATTCACAAGTTGTGATTAATAGACGTCTTGTCAGAAATGGAAGGAAGGGTTTGGTAATCAGATAAATCTGTGCCGGGACCGAAGATTGAACCCCGGACCTCGGCACAGAAATCCGACACCTTACCCTCTAGACCACCAGGTCACCCAATAAATACTTAATAAAATAGCTTTGGATTTTTTTTTAAACAGGTCAATAAGTAGAAAAAAAATTCAAAATATATACAAACACGAAGGGGGGGGGAGGGATTTTTTCCACCCTTCTATTGCTTTTGGTTTTTTTCGAAGCATTTTATATTTTTGTTTATAAACTCAGCCTATCCTGGCGTCCACGCGTATCTCTTCGTAAAGAGTTTATAAGGCACCCTTGCTTCTGCTGCTACCACTTCCTATACAGTTTGTCTTCCTGTGTAAACTACTCCCTTCCCTTTTCACCCCCCTCAGCGTCCTCCCCGCGCCCTAGCTGGATCATTAAGACAAGGAGGATGGTCTACTTGTGAAATATTCCTCGAGTACATTACGGGCGTGGGGTGTACTTGGGGGGTTATTGCTTGGCATACCAGACGGGATGGAAGTAGGAAAGGGATGGGGCTGGGGGATGGAAGGCTTTAATAAAACAAGAGAGTATTTCAAATGTTGGTGCTTAGGAGGTAAAAAAAAAAGTAAAGGGTCTTTTTTTACTGGAAGATAAAGGTGATTTTAAAATAAATCGTCACATGCGTTAGAATATATTTTTAATGTTTTGTTTCAACAGCAACTTGTCACCTGCTTCTGTGACCTCGTGGTCTAAACGAGCTACCCCAACAGTAGATTAGACTACCGGTGACAAGGGGATTGAGGTTAGAATCCCGGCCCGGGTGTACAGAATGTGGCATTTCATTATTTTTTCCACTATCCTTCCATGCAAATGCGGGTACATTTCCTCTAAGTGCATTTCTTCATCATCCTTAACCCATTTGCTAAAAAAAAAACGACAAAAGTTGTAAAATACCGACTTATCCAACTTTATTTATCCCTGATGGATCAAAATAAATCCGAAAGCCTTACGCTCTAATTCATTTTTAAAATTATATACTCCAACTAAAACTCATGCATACTCGTGTATGTATATTATATATTATCCATAACTATATTTTATACTCAAACTAGCTTTATTTACACATTATAGTTTCTAACAGCTAAACAGCTTGCCAAACAAGGTCAATTTTGAAGGTCTAACTATTCCTAGCAAGATATTAATCCTCTCCATCACAAGGATGAGTTTTATTTTAACTATCCCGTCGTCCACCCGAAATTTTAGAGCTCACCAAATATTCTCCACGGAAGGCGGTGAATGGAAATTTTGATGGGCCTTCAAACCCTCTTCTTGGACCAGTTTCACTTTTATTGAAGGCCAAATGGTATATAGGAAGGAATAAAAAAAGGGGGGTGCCTTCAAGCCACCCCAAGGGTGCATTTCAGCACGTGGGCCTCATTTTCATACTTGATTGGATTATAAATTAGTAAGACTCATTTTATAATCTAACCACGTATATTATTATAATGTAATATTCTCAATTAAATGGTGCTGGAAGATGTTATCCATATCGATGATGGCATGGTCTTGCATTAGAGTAGATGGACGCAGCTGGTATTTGTGTTCTAATTTTGGACATTAAGGGTGTTATTTTACTAAATTACTTTCCTCTCTAGCTTCCCGTTAAAACAGGTATACTTTCTTACCTACTCAGTGGCATTAGGAACTCGAAAGTCTATTGCCGCACTTAAAAAGTACTCCACCTATCCCTATCCTGAGCTAGTTCTATCAAGTCCACCTCACTAGACCTTATTCCTGTCTGGAGCTAGTTCTATCCAGTCCACCTCATTACACCGCATCCCACCTTGAGCTATCTCACTCCACTCCACCTAATTACATACTACCCCTCTCTTGGGATAGTTATATACAGTACACCTCAATACACCCTATCCATATATTGAGCTAATTTTATCCAGTCCACCTCATTACACTCTATACCTATCTTTAGCTATATCCAATCCACCTCATTACACCCTATCTCTATCTTGAACTATTTCTATCCAGTCCACCTCATTACACCGCATCCCACCTTGAGCTATCTCACTCCACTCCACCTAATTACATACTACCCCTCTCTTGGNCCTCATTACATTCTATCTCTCTCTTGAGCTAGTTCCATCCAGTCCTCCTTATTACACCCTATCTCTATCTTGAGATAGTTCTATCCAGTCCACCTCATTACATCCTATCTCTATCTTGAGATATTTCTATCCAGTCCACCTCATTACATTCTATCTCTCTCTTGAGCTAGTTCCATCCAGTCCTCCTTATTACACCCTATCTCTATCTTGAGATAGTTCTATCCAGTCCACCTCATTACATCCTATCTCTATCTTGAGATATTTCTATCCAGTCCACCTCATTACATTCTATCTCTCTCTTGAGCTAGTTCCATCCAGTCCTCCTTATTACACCCTATCTCTATCTTGAGATAGTTCTATCCAGTCCACCTCATTACATCCTATCTCTATCTTGAGATATTTCTATCCAGTCCACCTCATTACATTCTATCTCTCTCTTGAGCTAGTTCCATCCAGTCCTCCTTATTACACCCTATCTCTATCTTGAGATAGTTCTATCCAGTCCACCTCATTACATCCTATCTCTATCTTGAGATATTTCTATCCAGTCCACCTCATTACATTCTATCTCTCTCTTGAGCTAGTTCCATCCAGTCCTCCTTATTACACCCTATCTCTATCTTGAGATAGTTCTATCCAGTCCACCTCATTACATCATATCTCTATCTTGAGATATTTCTATCCAGTCCACCTCATTACATTCTATCTCTATCTTGAGCTAGTTCTATCCAGTCCGATTCAATACACCCTATCCCTATCTTGAGATATTTCTATCCAGTCCACCTCATTACATTATATCTCTATCCTGAGCTAGTTCTATCCAGTCCGATTCAATACACTTTATCCTTATCTTGAGATAGTTTTATCCAGACCACTTCATTACACCCGATCTAGTTCGGGTTAATTTTAATATTACCATCCCATCTAAGTCTAGATCTTCCCAATGGTTTATTTCCATTGGGTTTGCCAGTCAGTACCTTGAACATGGTTATAGATTCTACCATTCGTGCTGCATTTCCAAACCACCATAATTTTAATGAGGGTATATTAACTATAAATTCTACCTACCTCCTTTTTATTTCATTAGAGTAGATATGGGGATAGCCTTGACGGATAGTAAGACGTGGTGCACACAACAAATCCTTATAAAACTAAGTTCTCTGTTGGCATTATTTTGTTTGACTGGAAACTCTTTTTTAAAGTATTTTAGGTGAAGGGCTTACTCTCAAAGGGATGACATCATCAAAAGAAGATTCGGTCGGCCACCCAATTAAAATTCCTTATGGACATAATCCGTTCACAGTGAATTTGCCCTTTAATACCACTTAAAAGTAATACTATTAAATGTTATTTCACGCTACACAATTATATTTGACCAATTTATTATTATTATTATTATTATTAGCATCGCGTCTTACTACCCGTTCGGGTTGTACGCACTTACGCTAATGTGTAATGGTAGGGTGATTGTGAGATGAAATGGAGGACCTACAGTTTAACGTGGAATCCGAACCACGGTGGAGGCCTGGCATTCCCCACATTCACAAGATGTCTTATTAGAGGTGAAGGAAGGGTTTGGTAATCAGATAAATCTGGGCTGGGACCGAGGGTTGAACCCCGGCCGCCAGCATAGAAGTCTAACACCTTACCCCTAGACCACCAGGTCACCTAGACCACCAGGTCACCTTGACCAATTTGAATTTATAGATAATGTGAATTCAAATTTGCGAGGTGGACGAACACAAAACTATTTGTTTTCTTGAATTTACTTTATTTTTAGCACCATGTCTTATTAACCACTCGAGTTGTGCGCTTATGTACTAATTACTTTCATTGTTGAGTGATGAGGAAGATTGACTTAAGAGAAAGTGTACCCCCATTTGCGTGGATAGAGAGTGGGAAACCATTTAGGGAAAAACCCTTCGGTAGACCCAACTGGTATTGAACCATGCACTATGGGGGGTTTGGTGGGTACATCCCCCAATTACCAGAATCTATAAAAAAAATCTAGATACTAAACACCTTTAGAAGCTCTCTGAAGTGTTTTTTATGGTAACGCAGCCCCCTAATTTGTACTTGTATCTTAATTTTGATATTGTTTGAACGTTAAATAAAGCCATATATATTTTGTGCATAAAATTTGGGGCAGGGTGTTTGACCCCCTTCCCCCCCAAAAAAACCTGGTTACAGCCTTGAATGCGATAGTAGCGTCTCAGACCATGTGGCCACCGAAGTGGAAAATTAAACTTTTTAAATGTCATGAAATTCCAAGGCTATCGTGAACCAACCCTTAGTAAAACACTGTTGATATGATCGCTACCGTCCTAACTCCCCTTCAACCTCCCCCCCCCCTTTTTCCCCTTCATGTTTCAACGAATGCCTCAGGGCTCCAAGAGCAGTGGGCCTCTGCGCTCTACGCCATGTTGCCTTTCTTTAAGCATGAATACAAGTTTAACGAGAGACCTCTCGCTTTTGGCTGAAGGAAGGGGAACGGTGGGAGGGGGGGGGGAGGTTTAATATTATTAGTAAGTACAAGGCGGTGGGTCTACCAAGAGAGGGGCACACACCCCTTTTTGCTCATATAGTATGGAGCGTGCGGGGATAGTTGGGGGAAGGATGGAAGGAGAGATGTCTGTAAATAAATTAAAGCTGGGGGTATCTCTTTCTCTCTCTCAAAACAACCGTTGGTAGCAGACGTGAGTTAAGGTGGAAGTGTAGGGGACGCGACGAATGACCAGTGTTTTTGCAATTTTTATAGCAAAACTTTTTTTTTACCAAAATAAATACAATATTACTCCAGTGCAAACAAAAAGTATAATTGTCTTCACATGTTGAAATCAACAGTTATTGAATATCTGTCATGAACATAGCGGCATTAGATGAGAAACTTTTTAAATTAAAATAAAAAAGTTATTAAATTCCATGATATCCTTGACCAATATTCAACAATTGTTAATATCATCATGTGAAGAAAATTAATTTTTATGTTTTTTACTGGAGAAATGTTTAATTTATTTTGGCCGAAAAAAAAATGTTTTGATATAAAAATTGCAGAATCACTTACCTCTTCTCGCATCCCCTTAACTCCCACCTTAACTCGAGGGTTTGGAGGAGCTCGAGGGGCTGTAATTGAAAGGGTAAGGGTCGGTCTGTGACCAACTCATGTTGACATGGTCACAATGTTTGTTACTTAGTGAATTGAAGCTTTTGAGCTCCGAAGAAAAGCCGTGCATCTACTCCAAATATCATGTCATCTCGCATTGTTGGTTTTCCCACCTGTTCTTACTAAAGACCAATTTTAAAAGAAAGGGCCTTCCTAATATGACGGATAAAAAAAGTTGTTTTTTTGTTTTTCAGAACTGTGTCTTACTATCCTTTAAGGTTATACGCTTATGTACTAATTACGCTAGCGATTTTAGGGGTTTTGGAGGTTATATTTATAGGAAGTGTACCCGCATTTGCATTGAGACAGAGTGGTAAATAATTTTGGAAAACCATGCTCAGTAAACCCAACCGGGATTTAAACCCCGTTCTTCCTGTAATCGGCATTCTAATATAACATGAATTAGCGCGTTAGACCATGTGGCCACCGAAGCTGGTCTAAAAAATTACTAGATCTACTTTCACGTAATCATTGTCAGGTCATGTGATCTACAGTTGTAACGTTTGACAGATATTATCAACATCACTTATAAAATTAAATTCTATCAATTTTACCAACAACAACAAAAAAGTTTGCTATTTCTAAAAGGCCCTTACTACGAAAGAAATAAACTTTAATTAAAAATAGAAAAAAATTACTCAACATTGATTACGTTTTACCAGTGTTATGTTATTGATATTGATACCCCTAATATCTATCAATAATTAATGATAGCCGCAGATCACAAGACGAGACGTACGAATGCATGAAAGTAGATCATATAACTTTTCTAGCTATCAGATAAGACCCTCCATAATTTAATTGAATTGTAGATGTTCTTTATCAAAGTTCATAATGTGAAGGAAAAAAAGGGATTCAAAACCCACCCACCTTCTCCTTCAAAAATATTATAAAAATGTATATATATGTTTGTATTTCCCCTCAATACCTCAAATAGTACATTAAGGGAGTAATTTATAATTCATGGAACATACATCCCAAACTATGTTTTTAAATACATTAAATTGTTTAACGAAAGAGTTAATGTTACAAAATAATTTTGTTGCAATCTTCTGTATGGGATTATATCAAGAGGAGACCCGCCTCGGTGGCGTAGTTGGCTAATGCGCTAGTCGTGTTGAGCTCGACTGCTGAGGACGGGGAGATCGAGGTTCGAATATCGGTCGGGTGAACTGAGGGTGGTTTTTACTAAATGGTTTTCCACTCTCCCTCCACGTAAATGCGGGTTCACTTCTTCTCATTCAACCTTCCCAATTCCTAATCCATTAGCGTAATTAGTACTTAAAGCGTATAACCCGAACGGGTAGTAAGACGCGGTGCTAAATAATAATAATAATATATCAAGAGCAACAGTAAATTTCCAGGTAAAACCCTGTCTTAATCGCTTCCAAGATCAATCCAAATTGGAAAGATATTACTTTTAACGGGAACTTATGAAGGTGGGAGTGTAGTTAACGTTAGCTAAGGGTATTATTTTTTTTACAGTTTTTATTGCAAAATAATTTTCAGCAAAATATATCAAATATATCTTCACTAGAAACATAGTTTAATTTTCTTCACAAGGGGACCTATGTCATGAGCATTAGATGATAAACTTTTTAAACGAAAACAAAAATAATAATAATATCTAGCACCACGTCTTACTACCCGTTCGGGTTATACGCTTTAAGTACTAATTACTTTAATGGATTAGGAATTGGGAAGGTTGAATTAGAGGAAGTGAACCCGCATTCACGTGGAGGGAGAGTGGAAAACCATTTAGGAACACTCCCCCCCCCCTAGTTCACCCGACCGAGATTCGAACCTCGATCTCCCCGTCCTCAGCAGTCGAGCTCAACACGACAAGCGCGTTAGCCAACTACGCCACCGAGGCGGGTGAAAACAAAAAGTTTTCATCAAATTCCGGGACACTCTTGACCGATTTTAAAGAACTATTGACGTCACAATGGGAAGAAAATTAAATTTTTATTCCTCTACTGGAGTAATATTTGATTTATTTTGACAAAATAAAACTGTTTTGCTATAAAAAAAATGTAAAAAAAATATCATTGGCCTTTTCTCGTGTTCCTTACGCTACCACCTTGAAGAAGAAAGGTATTCTGCTCGGCTTGCAGATGTTTCTACAACATATTTCTTCTACCATTGGAAGGAGGGGGATTAACACCCCCACCAACTAGTTGATGGGATAGTGAAAATTTGTTGTTCTCCGAGTAACACGCCCAGGGAAATTTCATATCGTTCCGGGAGGTTGAAAGTTTCGGTTCTATTAACGGGTAACGAGTTCTAGCGCTNGAACCGGGTTCTGGCCCTTCGGGGCCCGGGGCCGTTCGGGTTTTCGGCCGGTCCGTGAGGGGGGGGGGGGGGGTTTGGGTATCTCCCTGTGGGATTGTTCGAGTCCAGACAGGGGCAATCTAAAAGGCGGGTGAGCTGGACTCCATTCTGTCCGCTTGGTAACGGATATCGCCCCTGGGGATACTTCGGGAAGGAGTTAGGAGGGGGTGGACGGGTGGATCGCCAAATTAGGCAGAGTGGTTATATTTTCTCGGTTCGTGCTTTTGGGTCAGAGTTGCAACATGAACACTGGGGTGGGGGAGCGGGGGGCTGAGAAGTTTGGTGGGGAGGATAGAGTAAAGGCACTTAAATTTAAACTTGTTTTACAGGAGATTTGACACGATTCTGGGCTTTTAACGTCAGGGAGTGGACTTAAAAAGTGAACCTTGGAACATTCAAGACCCTCTCTTTGGATTTTTTGTATCACGTGTAAAACAGAATTTAGAATCCTCCATCTCCCGGAATTTAAATCAAAGTCTCTCAGATGGAGATCCCCTTAAATAAGGCAAAATTCCTCAACGAGCATGACCAGTGAATGGGCTAATCGTTATTTTGATTTGAGGTTTAAGCTAAATATGTTTCTTCCGAACATTTGGGGCAATTTTTTTTATATAAAACGAATTGATTTCTTTATATCATGAACATTTTATTGGCACGTGGGTTAAGGAATAAAAAAGAATGTTTGATTTGTTGGTGACGAGAAGGTCAGAGTTTGTATCCTGACTAGGTGTACTGAGGGTGTTTATTTTTTTTCTAAATGGTTTTCCACTCTCTTCCTCACAAATACTACTATATATGTGTGGACAACTCGTTAAGTGAAATGTGGCAAGGATTGAAATTAAACTAAGCTATGTTGGATGATTAATCACAAACTTAAAACTGGCTACTTTAAGGGGAAAAGGATTATTGTTAAGAAAAACTGTACTGACATTTTATTGCTATCAGGATCAGTAATACTTAAAGCATATAACTACCCCACTTCAGTGGCTGTACGGTATAAGGCATCACGTTCGTGTTCGACTGGCTTCTTGCTAATGACGAAGGTCAAATCTCTGTCACATCTACTGAGAGTTTTCACTCGATGGTTTCCCACTCTCCTTCCACGCAAATACAGGTAGACTACCTCTAAATGTATTCATTTTTCATCCCTACCTCATCAGAGTAATTATGATTTATGCGCACAACTTGAACAAGTAGTAAGACGTGGTTATAAAAGTCAGTAACTATATCTACCCGCCTCGGTGGCGTAGTTGGCTAACGCGCTTGTCGTGTTGAGCTCGACAGCCGAGGACGGGGTAATTGAGGTTCGAATCTCGGTCGGATGAACGTTTTAAAAAAATGGTTTTCCACCCTCCCTCCACGCAAATGCGGGTTCACTTCCTCTAATTCAACCTTCCCAATTCCTAATCCATTAGCGTAATTAGTACTTAAAGCATATAAACCCAACGGGTAGTAAGACGCGTTGCTAAATATTATTATTATTATTATTAACTATATCTGGATATATATTTGTGGAAATGTAGCTCTGATTAAATCTTCTACTTATTCCCCTGCAAATAGTTTATCGTGAGGAGGGTGTTGAATGTAATGTTTGTATTTTTAGGACACACTGAGAATCGAACCAAATATCTTTGTTCACAGTAAGCAGATGTGTTAACAACTGAAATGAGCCGTTAGGCAAATACCTGTGAAAATAATTAATTATTGAAAGACTTCAGTGGTAAATTTCTATTGAATAAAATGTATTGTGGAGAAGAACAAGCTAAGCAAAAATTCAAAATTTTTCAGACAAATTAAATTTCCGACTGTAATTAATAGTCAATTATTGATACTGGGAGTGGATAGTAATGATCCCAGAAATTTACTTTGACGGTGAGTGGTAGGAAATAGTAAAAATGTTTCGAAGCATGTTTTAAATTTTATTTCGAATAGCATTTTTTGATACATTCAATAAAAATTATATGTGATACTTGAGACAAAATTAATTACGTTCTTTGTAATACTATTATGAACACCATTATTTATTGCTTACCGTGTATTATACATAGGTCCAGTAGATTCAATAATGTTATAACTAGTGTAAAAACACACGGAAAATATTGTCATGGATGCAGGTTGGCCCTTTATTAATTAAAACTTATATAATGTATTTTAAACCTACTTAATTAATGATTAAATATGACAATATTATCCTCATATAAAAGAGGTTTAAGTCAAAATAATTAAACAAAAGGGACACAATCAAATTTGTATAATTTTTATCTGTAAAACAGCGCTCTTAGATTAATCATATCATTTTGTATTTTCAGTTAAACGGTATTATTATTGTAAGGAATATCAACACACAGGTTGCAAATCATTTTAATTACGCGAATGTCTTATAGAAGGCATCACAATTCAAATAATTTTCTAATTTTATTTGAAATACTTGTGATTTTAGAAGATTAACAGAACGACATTTAGTAACTAGTAGTTATCTTACGTGAGTGACTTATTATTATTATTAGCACCGTGTCTTACTACCCGTTCAGGTTATACGCACTTACGCTAATGTGTAATGGTAGAGTGATTATGAGATTAAATGGAGGACCTACAGTTTAACGTGGAATCCGAACCATGGTGGAGGTCTGGCATTCCCCACATTCAAAAGTTTTGGTTAATACACGTCTTGTCAGAGGTGAAGGAAGGGTTTGGCAATCAGATAAATCTGTGGTGGGACCGAGGATTGAACCCCGCACCCCCAACTCAGAAGTCCGACACCTTACCCCTATACCACCAGGTCACCTATATGAGCGACTTAAAATGGGCGTGAGATTGACCAGTTTCCGACCCCTGCTATATATATACAAATTAATATTTTTTTTTTAGATTTTACTAAAACAATTTTTTAACTGGTTAGGGGGGGTGGAGTAGCGGGTAAATACCATGAGATAGCACTCGCATTTAACGAATTAGAATTTAGATTACGTTCCAATTTGTAGAGCAGTCAGTCAGTCACCGGTGCGGCCAACCTAACTATCTACGTGACCTCTACCGCAACATCACCCTCCCCCTTCTTTCATCCTCCTGTTCCGCGTGATTGCGCTGCCGTCATCCCCACACGTAACAAACTCTCACTTTGACCCGAATCCGCTGACGTACTCGTGAATGGCAGTTTATTTCAAACCTCTCCCTCCCCCGACTCGTATAGTGATCAGTGTTAATTATCACACACGGGCGACATCGTCCAAGTGCCCATCATACTCTCCAACCTGCGGTTCCATCAGTGTAATGGCCCTTGACCCTTTAAAAAAATAAGTCCATACCTAAACAACCAAAAAGGGAGGTTTGGGGTTAGATATTTGAAACAACCTACTCTACGTTGATGGGAGAAGCTATACTCAAATTTTCAAAAGTAGTACCTTTAAAAAAAAACATTGGTATCATTTTACTTTTTCTATCGATGTTATTGTATATGTATTGATAGTAAATATGGTTATTAATATCACCAGGTAAAACATTACGCAAGTTGTAGGACGTGATAAATATTTACACGCAATGAACTTGGGGTTGACGTCAAAAGTTGGCGCTGTTTGTACCTGAAAGGTAGGCAACTCATCAATCTTTAACGCATAGTAAGTGGAAAAGAGGTGTAAATTATGATTGGTACAGTAGCCCCATGACTTCTTTGGTGCTGACTGACAGCTCACAGCTGTCAATTCTGACAGTCAACATTTAGGTATATTCCTAAATTTTGATTGTAAGAACTGACAGCTGCTAAACACTTGTTTTTGAAGATCATATGGTTCGGCGTAGGGATACATAAGTTGGTCTCCCCCAGGTGCATACACAACCAAATTTGACTTCTCGTAGCGTCGCCAACCTCAAATTTCTTACGTGGAAATACTTGTATTGTCATAACCCAATAACCCTTTTTTTTACCTGGAGAGCTATTAAACACTGAATATCAAAGGTTACAGTCTTGGATCGTATTGTTTGACGTATGGATATGTAAAAGTAGATCTACTAGCCTTTATAACCCTCATACATGTCCTTCTTATGAAAATATGATTCTTTATATCGGTTTTTGTGGCGCCCGATTGTAGGCATACGACACAAAATAATATTAACTGAGCTCTGTTACTCATTCTATAATCTAGAGCAGTGGCTCCCAAACTGTGATACGCGTACCACTATTGGTACGTACATTTATTTCCTGTGATACGTCGTGAGAAACCAAACAGAGCTACTTGTATAAAATTAAAGTCAGAAAATGATAGAGCCTCATCAAATCTTATAAATATATAACGACCAAGTCAGGCCAGAAGTAAAACATATTTAAAAAGTGGTTTGAGGGATGGTAACACTGATTCAAGCTCAAACAACTGGTGCAGCTGCGCAGTCTGTGATTTATATTTCCCTGGGCGACATTAAAATATATATCAATATAGTAAATGACTCGGCTATATCCTGATGGTATTACAAATTTACGAAAATTGTTGGGGTGGTACGCCATTCAAAATGTTTTGGGAACCACTGATCTATAGAGTAATCATCAATTACGAAAAGAGCTATATTAAGTTCCCCTTACCCCCCTCCAACTCTTTATTTTCCTCCCCTCCAAAGAAGAAAGGAATGTTGTGTCGCTGTCTTCATTGAACCGATACTAACGGTATTATTTGGGATTCCCCTCTCTCTGACTACATAGTTCAAAGAGACCACGCCACTCGTGTTTTATAGTAATTATTGGAATGTGAATTTGGTTAAGTACTGGAGAGAAGTTATTTGATTGGTATTTTCAGTACACTCTGGTTCACAATTCATTGGGATGTACGGTGTATTTATTTTATTGAGGTATTTAATGTTTATAAAAAAATTATCACCACATATTACTCCCCTACTACCCGTTTGGGTTATACGCTTAAGTAAAAATTGCGCTAATAGATTAGGAATTAGGAAGGTTGAATATAGAAGAAGTGAATCCACTTTTGCGTAAAGGGATAGTGGAAAATCATTCAGGAAAAAGCGCCTCCAGTTCACCTGACCGAGATTCGAATCTCAATCTCCCCGTTCTTGGCAGTGTAGCTCAACGCGACTAGCGCGTTATCTAACTACGCCACTGAGGCGGGTGTTTATAATTTATACATAGGTTTGTATTACTCGGAAAATATTGAATTGTAAAATATTAACTCAAATATCAATCAAATAGTTTATGTTTTATAACTTTGCAATGATAAGCTATTTTTTAAAATCAAAGATTAGCGGGTATATAATCAAATTTGTAAATTTACACTAATTTAAAGTGCCCTTAAAGTCATCTGTACCGGAAAAACGAGAGTTGTCATTTCGTTTGTTATGTTAAACAGTACCTCGATACAAAATATTGTAATCAAAATATTTATTATGGATTTCAAGAAAAATCGATTCTATCTCCTTTTTTACCTTTAATTTTAGGTTTGGATATCTAATTCCAAAATATCCTCAGGGAAACCTTATTAAAACCTAGATACTAAGTTCTAGTACAATTGGTAAAATTGTTTCGGTTCTAGGCTGAGACACAGACAGAAGTAATCGCGAAAAATATCTGTTCAGTTTCAGGGTTCTCGAGTTCGATTCTTTTGTCGTTCACAAAAGGGATAACCTTAATCTCTTGGTTTTTTTATGTATTGTTTTTAAAGATAGATACATTAAAATACAATACTCATAGATAATGTTGACAATTTCCTTTAAAATCACTGATCGCACATATATGTTTTATTTGTCTAAATGTGCTGGGGTAAGAAGGAGCTACTGACAACCTTGACTAAACAGCGTTGCCAAACTTGTCTTATATTTGAGGAGAGATGGACCACCTATAAACGAGAGAATGACAACACTTGTTTCCCCAAAAGTAACCGCTTATTTCCCTCGGCGATAATATCCAGTGTTTAAGGATCTTCCTTATGTTTTATTGTGTGATTGGAACCATTTAGAGGTAAAGTTTAAGCAAGTACTGCTTACTGTGGCAACACTGTCTTAGCAAACCATGGAATACACACTTCATGGATACGGAATATGTCTACAAGGCTGAATAGAGGATAGAGAGTATTACGATGAGAGGGGAGGGGGAGGTCTGGACGTCATAATATTGATTGTCATACAGATATCTACAAGTGTATGCTAATGGATACTCCCAGGGCTATGTGTAGAGCACAGTTCTCTTGGTAACATGCTCCTTACTGCGCGTCACTGCTGCTTGTACAGTCTGATACACGAATTATTGTCGCCCTTATTATATGACAGGCGCCTTGCATATCTGTAGTTAGGCAACTCTCGTAAACGTCTGGTGCGGCGGGTCGGTGTCACACTAAGGCGGAGTGGTTCATCCTGTGCTGACGGATTGCGCGGTTTCCGAGATGCCTACATTTGAAAGTTGATGAGATTATCAAGGATGTGTCCAAGTTTGCACTTATTATAATGAAAAATTCGATAAATCGATTGTCATTCGTTGATTGTGATCGTTGAAAGTTCGAATATTTCGATATTCTTTTGGGAACCGGTTTTATCTATTGTTTGTAGGGTAGGAATTAATAGTGGGATTATTATTATTCTATAATTTTATTAAATATAATATTAATTACTACATAATTAAAAATACCTGTATCAAGTATTCTTTAAAGATATAAAAAAATTGAAGTGAATTTTTAAATGCATTCGGTAAAAGTAGGAAAACATTTAGAGGAATTTTTTAGTGAGATATTTGTGATTTTATAACATTTTACAAAACCTTTTTTTTAGCGAAATATATTTGAGAGTTCTCAAACCTAAATTAATTTGTTTCTTAAAACGAGATTTAAATATCTACCCACCATAATATAAGGTATCTACGTCCCCACGTTAAACTATCTTCTCTTCTCCAAAAGTGCACTTGTTACTACATAAATATACCTTCTTGATTTCTTTAAAAATACCTTTGATATAAATGCATTAGTCGTAGATACAAACTATCCTATGAATATTAATGTATCATCATACAGATTTAGAGTGCATCACTTACTATATTTTGTTTTAATATGTAATACATTCTTTCTAAAAGCTTTAAGGCAATTTTTATTAGATTTTCTTTGAGTAGTCTACACAATTAAACGATATATAAATGAAACTTTTACAAAAAGAAAATTCTGTTCACAATATATACATTTTATGAACGTGTGCATTGCTTTAACAACTTTGTTTATTTAATTTGATAAAAACAAAGTACACCCAAACGAGATTAAAACCTTGGCCTCCCCGTCATCGGCAGTCTAGTCTACTGCGAGAGTAGCGCGTTAGACCACGTGGCCATGTAAGTGGGTTTCAGGATGTTATTACGTTTTATTACGAGTAGGTGGGAGGCTTACAAAAGGTTTTATCTATCATTGTTTGTGATGAGACAAAATCTAAAAATCAACCAACTCTATTTTGTCAGAAAACAAACATATTCATTATAAATTTTCACTTATATATCATTTACTTATGATGTGTTACACCTAATCTTACTGTAATTAAAGTATTATAAAATGTCATAAAACTTTCTTTAATATCATTCCAATATAAAAAAATATAATTTATCAAATCATAAATAAAACGTAAGAAAGAGGAGGGAGGGGTTGGAAATCTTACCAAACCTTACATGAAAAGGGGGCTAAGGAGTGGTTGAAAATATTTTTTTTTAAAAACCTTACATAATTTAAGAATGGCTCTAAGTGCATTTCTGTCCTTTCAATGTTGAAAATAAGACGATTTTCTGATGTACTTAACTTTATTTTCCACTTTAGTCATTCAAATTCAATTAATTAAGTTTTTTAATCCAAATATCGTTGTAAAATATCACCTAATACATACACATAGTTTTATTTTTCTCAAATCTATATTGAAATTATTTTTTTATTAATAAATTTTAACACGCTTACCAATAGGACCTTAAGATCGCTATTAAAATACCTAAATCTTTTAATTTATTTGCAATGCAATTATTTTTTAAGAAACATTTGTTATTACCACCAAATTTGTTGACTTTTATTATTAATGAGATATTAATCACTTCACTTTTTAACAATAATTAAAGGTTTAACTGACATGCTTAGAGTAAAATGTATTCCTATTAAGAAGTTATATCAGATTTGGTTATTCACAGAGTGGGCTGAATTTGTTGATGTAATTTGGCTCCTTCCCCCTTTCCATAACACCACCAATGTATCATTGTATGACCAACGTTCAAGTCAAACTAGATTAATCACTTTTGACATCTCGTTAGCAATTCAACACACTGTTAAGGTTTGCTTCAAAAAAAATCTGTCAACGAATTCGGAAATCCAGTTTGTTTTCAAACTACGTCCTGGGTGAATGGGTAAGGGAATACAGGGAAATAAGTAGAAAAGAGTGATAGAGGGAGGGGTTGAGGGGGTTGTGAGGGTGGGGGTATTCGAGCAAGGTTGGTTGTAAAGCGACCTCTAATGAATCCCGAACTCACGACAAGAGCTGGGTTTGCCCCTTTTGACCAAGAGACCATCAATCAATGGTGACGAAACAAATGTTTTGGTGTTCTGCTTGACATTCATCTAAATTACCCACGATTCTGTGCGACGCATGTGTGTGGGGGGGGGGATAGGGGGGAACTAGATGGCGTGAGTTGCATGTTTCAACCACCCTACATGCACGTCGCTGTTTCAAACAAATGATGTCAGCGGTAACAGCTCATTTTGGAGACGTCACCGCGAAATAGCTACGCTTGAAAGCTGGAACCACTGTATTGTTCATTGCAGAACTGTCATTCCCGTTTGCACAAACTGTGTCACTATGATTTCATATTGTATAAATTTAGTTAAACAATTGATTCAGGTGTCGCGAACAGAAGTCATATCCATGTATATTTGAATTATGGTATTGGTGTGTCATACCAAAGGTCCAAGGCTCGAATATCTGTCAGGGGCACATTTTACAACTACAAATGAGCTTTATGATTTGAGATGGACATTTTACTTTTTTTTTAAATGCAAATGGTTGAATCACAAAAAGAGAGGATATATTCATAAAGTCTTTGGTTTTTATTGAAGTAATAACGTAGTTGGTATCCGTTTTGATGTTAGCATGGTCTAACGTGCCACTCTCGCAGTAGAATATACTGTGGAGATTGAGATTTGAATCTCACTCAGGTATAGTGAGGGTTTTTTCACCCAAAATGGTCTTCCACTCTTTCTCTGCACGCAAATGTGGGTACACTTTTTATAACCTTCCTCATCCACTTAAACCATTGCCGTAATTATTACATAAACGTATAACCCGAACGGGTAGTAAGACGTGGTGCTAAATAAATTAAAAAAATACAAATCATTTAATGCATTTCACATTCTTAGGCTATATTAATTAAACTGAAATGAAAGCCTTAAAACTTGGGTGGTTAAAAAAAATCTAGGTTGAACATGCTGATTATTTAAATCTGATTCATGAAATGTTCGTAAAATAGATGTTTTATAATAATAAGTACCTTCTTGTATTAATACCAACTATCAAAATTATGGCGTAGTGTAACTATAAGGTATTGGTGACCTGGCGGTCTAGGGGTAAGGTGTCAGACTTCTGTGCTGGCGGCCGGGGTTAAATCCTCGGTCCCGGCACAGATTTATCTGATTAACAAAACCTTCCTTCACCTCTGACAAGACGTGTACTAACCACAACTTGTGAATGTGAGGAATGCCAGGTCTCCATCGTGGTTCGGATTCTACGTTAAACTGTAGGTCCTCCATTTCATCTCACAATTATCCTACCATTACACATTAGCGTAAGTGCATATTGCAAAAACTATCACTTAAAAAGAGGATTGTCAGCCAAATTTTCATAAATCAAAAATACCCCTTTTGAGATCTATTGCGATCAACTCCGGCTTTGTCCTCGCTAGTGGTCACATGGTTTGAAACGGTCCGGCTCGTAATATATCAGCTTGATGTAATGTTTGAACTTTGAAGTTAAAATCTTGATCGATGTGTTTGAGTTCGTTAACTACTATTTATATTAGTAGCTCTCCCATCACCTCTACAAGCTAATGCTGGTGAACTTTCTCTTAAGTTATGCTTCTAATTCCTTTTTAAAGCTTTACCTAGAACTATATGAAGTATAATAGTAAAAATCAGATATTAAAAATAATACAAATATGACCGTGGGGGAAAATATCCAAGCTACCAGCTGGGATTCGAATCCGGAACCCCTATACTCGTTGTCAGGTGCGCTGACCACTACACCACGGGGTCGGTTATCTTATTGTTCCATCTTCTTAGTAGGCCTAGTCCTCTGAACAGTAGACCTCGCTTCCTCGATGTATTTTATTGTTATTACAATCTTCTTCTTCTTCTTCTTATTATTATTATTATTATTATTATTATTATTATTATTAGCACCGTGTCTTACTACCCGTTCGGGTCATACGCACTCACGCTAATGTGTAGTGGTAGGGTGATTGTGAGATGAAATGAAGGACCTACAGTTTAACGTGGAATCCGAACCACGGTCACGGTGGAGGCCTGGCATTCCCCACATTCACAAGATGTCTTGTCAGAGGTGAAGGAAGGGTTTGGTAATCAGATTAATATTTGCCAGGACCAAGGATTGAACGCCGGCCGCCAGCATAAGTCTGACACCTTACCCCTAGACCGCCAGGTCACCGACTATATATTACAATCTTAAAGTTTCTCTTTGCATTTCACGTTGAAATATTTCCTGTAATTTCTCCATGGATTTTAAGTAGATATTTCTTCTTGGTAATTAAGTCAGACAAAAACAAATTAATACTATATACAATAGTACATTATGTCCATAGAGAATAACTGTTGTTTAAACGTTTTAAGACCTTAGTCTCACGATATATGTCAATTTTTTTGAAAAATACTCCTGAGGGATCTTATGGATTGTTTAGTATTTTAAATTCAAATCCTTTGAAATTAGTTATTTAAACGATAAACCTATTTAAAGGTCTCCAAATTTAAACGGCTCTTTAAATTGTAAAAGCATGAGCTTACATTGTTCGCTCCTGCCACAGATTTATCTGATTGCCAAACCCTTCCTTCACCTCTGACAAGACGTGTATTAATCACAACTTGTGAATGTGTGGAACGCCAGGCCTCCACCGTGGTTCGGATCCCACGTTAAACTGTAGGTCCTCCATTTCATCTCACAATCACCCTACCATTACACATTAGCGTAAGTGCGTGTAACCCGAACGGGTAGCAAGACGCGGTGCTAATAATAATAATAATAATAATAATAGATAAAAAATCAGATATTATCGCTCAACAGATAGGTCGTTTGTTTACTAAACTAATAGGTCTTTGGCTCGGTTCCCGGCATGGACCAATGCAGGTACTAATAAAATGAATTGGACTCATTCAATAAGAAAGCATAGTGTCATTTTACAAGAAAGGTGCGTATAACCCGAACGGGTAGTAAGACGCGGTGCTAATAATACTAATACAAGAAAGGGAATATTCCAAAATACTATCCAAATATTTCTAGCTAGCTATCAATAGAAAACAATCTGTATCATCACGCAAGGCACTATCAAATATCCTTTCTCCTTTAAATTATTAATAATAAAAGTAATACAAAAAACTTCTTTGTCAGAAACAAAATAAATTTCATTTCAAGGAAATGTCTTGACTGAGGGAAACATATTACTAGGATGAAATTACTAAATAAATATATTCAAGACACATTCAAGTACGACTTTTACTTTTCGAAAATAAAACAAAATATGAAAGCGAGGACGTACGATTTTAATAAAGATAAGTTGTGCAATGCAGCCATGGTTTTTGAGCAAGACTTTTGTTGTACTATTACCATAAATGAAGAATCTGAGAGATAGATTAGTTAAGAGGAAGTGGAAACTGTGCACCAGGGAAAGAAAATACGTGATATGTATGGTAAGAATTTGGTAGTAGTAAGTACATTTTAGAAAATACAAACACATTTCTTACGGTCAATATTGATAACATTGTAATATATCTTTACTATTTTAAAGTGATTAAAAGCGACGGACTCAAATCAAATTACTTCACAGTCCCTGACCATTTTATTAGCCCATCCCTCAGAAAATGGGGAAAATACTACATTCTCACTTATTTGTGGACCCGCCCCGGTGGCGTAGTTGGCTAACGTGCTAATCGTGTTGAGCTCGACTGCTGAGGACGGGGAGATTGGGGTTCGAATTTTGGTAGGGTGAACTGGGGTAGTTTTTCCTAAATGGTTTTCTACTCTCCCTCCACGTAAATGTGTGTTCACTTCCTCTAATTCAACCTTTCCAATTCCTAATCCATTCGCGTAATTAGTACTTAAAGCGTATAACGCGAACGGGTAGTAAGACGCGGTGCTAAATAATAAATAATAATAAATAAACTTATTTATGATATATTTTTATAACACATGTATTACAATTCGACAGTTTGTAATCATGGCTTGGATAGCTAAGCTGTTATATTTGTTATTTACGATTATAGACGCATCTAGATATTATATTCTCTAAATTGAGAAATGACACCTGGACACGGTAATTGAACCCAAAGCATTTGACTTCGTACCCCAATATTCTAACCACTGATTTTTCCAAAATCATCCCGTGCCCAGGGTCATTCACCACTTATTTTTGTAATTCAAAGAATATGATATTTAGATGCGGCTATAACAGCAATTAATAAATATAATAGCTTAGCTATTTTATCCATCATGATTTGCGCGTTCGTACAAATTGTAATTTTACAATTGATAGCAAAAAAACAACCACTACCAAGTCGATGGTGGCTGCGATATCTGATAGCCCGTGAACTAAAATAAAATTATCACACATTTGTAGTCAACAATTCCCACACATCCATCACAGACTCTACCTTAAAATGTAAGGGGATAGTTACCCTGAGCTCTGAATGACTCCTATATAGCTCAGTGGTAGAGCATTGATGTACTAAAACAAAGGCCCCGGCTTAGACTCCCGTGTCCAGGTGTTAATTTTTAATTTTCAAAATAAGATATCTGGATGGAGTAATCCTAACTAAAAGCATAAAAGTAGCTGTGGCTATTTGATTATTAAATATTGGTTAGGCTTTATTTAGAAATCTTTTTTTCTTCCTTTTTTTTCCAAGCACCATGTCTTACTGCCCGCTTGAGCTATACACATATTAAATATTAATTAAGCTAATGTGTTATGGATGAAGAAGGTTGAATTTTGAGGAAGTGTAACCTAATTTGTGTGAAGAAAAAGTCTTCTGTATACCAGACCATAGTTTGAACGCCAATCTCCCCGCCATGGTCAGTACAGTCCATTGCAAAAGTGACCCCGAGGGCTTATACCATTTGAAAACCAAGGCAGTCTTAAATACTTTTGAAAGAGTCTCCTAAAAGTAATCTGACTTTAGGTGTACTGTCATAAGTTAAGTTATTTCGTAAGTCACGCAGTGAAAAAAACAGTTATTTTAAATCACAAATTTAAAACTTAAAATTACAATACCGTCCTCTGTAACTAGCTGCGACATCTCTAAGACTTTTTTTAAAAAAAGGGGAGGGGTAGAAAAGGGGAAATGATATATGGGTTAAAAAAAAGTTATTACGTGACTTCCTGCCATAATCCCGGTGTACCGCCGGTATAAACCAGTCAACACGGTACAAACTAAGACACGAACATGATACTTCATTGGTCGGTCAGAAAGGCGGGGGTAGGAGGTGATATTCTTCATGAATACGGGAAAAACTTTAGATGGAGACATTTGTACCACGATGAGGAGGCCATTATTACTTTGCTAGCCAAGGAAAGGTCAGGAATGGGTCTCCTATTATCTTGATCATTTTACTTTGCCAGCAGCGTTTGCGTGTGTTACAAAACGCTCCTATAACCACTTTGTTTCATTATCGTGTTCTTGGTGGTATCTGGTACCATACTTCATAATGTTGGCAGGATGGTACTGATTTCGCTAGCTCTCTCTACTCAATATTTGACTAAATTTATTCTTAGCTTTCCTCATTACTAACATAGCTGTGTGAATATTGTAACAGTCTGTTAAGGTAAAATGACGTGTTGGGAGAAAAAAAGGAGTAAAATAAGTAAGTTTTCTGTATATATTAAATGTATTTAAAATTTGTTAAAGTATTTTCAATTTTACTGTCCTTTTACTTCATAGTTCCAAAGTGTGAAAGGTTTGAATAAACTAATCAAGAGAAAAAAGATGTCATTAAGTTTTAAGCCACTATTTTGACAAATATTAAAGAACTGTTGAAGAGATTACTATGTAAATTTTATCTTTCTTTTTATACTGGAGAGATATTTAATTTAATTTGCCGAACACTTTTTTTTCCTATACAAACTGTAAAAATACTACCTTTAACTTTTAGTCCCTACAATCCTACCTTAACCTAAGAGCAATCCAGAAATATTTGTATTTTCCCCTTAGGAAAAAAAACTACAAAAAGGGGCTTAATTAAAAGTATATTTAAATCTTTCTCACTATGGAGCTAAGAAGTAAACCTGACAGTAAAATTAAAAGTATCTTCAAATCTTTCTCATTATGGAGCTAAGAAGTAAACCGACAGTAAAATTAAAAGTATCTTCAAATATTTCTCACTCTGGAGCTAAGAAGTAAACCGACAATAAAATTAAAAGTATCTTCAAATCTTTCTCACTCTGGTGCTAAGAAGTAAACCGACAATAAAATTAAAAGTATCTTCAAATCTTTCTCACTCTGGAGCTAAGAAGTAAACCGACAGTAAAATTAAAAGTATCTTCAAATCTTTCTCACTCTGGAGCTAAGAAGTAAACCGACAGTAAAATTAAAAGCATCTTCAAATCTTTCTCACTCTGGAGCTAAGAAGTAAACCGACAGTAAAATTAAAAGCATCTTCAAATCTTTCTCACTCTGGAGCTAAGAAGTAAACCGACAGTAAAATTAAAAGTATCTTTAAATCTTTCTCACTCTGGAGCTAAGAAGTAACCCGACAGTAAAATTAAAAGTATCTTCAAATCTTTCTCACTCTGGAGCTAAGAAGTAAACCGACAGTAAAATTAAAAGCACTTTAACAAATCTCAAATACATTCTACTCGCATCTGTAACCATACGGACAAAGCCGTCAGTCTCATATAATTTGGTTTTGAAGGTCAAAGTTCGAATCCTGGCAAGGTGTACTGGAGTGGGTTTTCCTAGATTGTTTACCACTCTCCTTCTGCTCAAATATGAGTAAATTTATCCTGAATCCTAATTTTCATTTCCCTTCTTCATTAGCGTAGATACGAAGATAGCCCGCACGGATAGTAATATGCGGAGTATGGATTACTAAGGTTGAGTTTAGGGAAGGTGTAGTCAACATTGCGTGGAGGGAGAGTGGAAAACCATTCGGGGAAAACCACCTTCAGTAGACCCGACCGGGACTCTAACTCCGACCTCCCCGTCATCAGCTGACCAGTCCAACACGAACGCGATGCCCTTAAGAGTCTTATACCATCCATCCACTGAAAAATTAACTTTAATAATGATTGTTCAGCGACTTGTTTCCGTCCAAAATTTAAAACGACAACAACTAAGAGGCGCGCCATTACGATGCACCCAAGGGTACACTTTGTGTAATAGCCGCCACTTAATTACGGAGCAGGCTTGTCTTGCCTTGTAATTAATAGCTGGGGGGAGCGGGGGAATGTGTGGCGAGTGCGCCCTATACTACCCCCTTAACTCACCCCCTTCTAAAGCGCGAGAGGCGTCAGAGGGGGAAGGGAGGGGGGGAAGGACTTAACACGTGCTGAATTAAAAGGAAAGAAGGGAGTAACATATACAGTCCAATTTTCATAGAAATGATATTTTTGAAAATACAGATATACCGTATTTACTTTGTGGCAAAAATTCAAAACATTTTACTATATTATTAGAGTTATTTTATAGGTACTGATAACTATCAAAAGAGACAGCTGAAGATCACATGTATTACGTGAAAGTTGATCTAGTAGCTTTTATAGCTGTCAGATAAGGCCTTTCATGAGGAAATTTGACTTTATACCCCCTCCGCGACAGAGCCAATGAAGAATAATTCAGCGATGGAAATAAAATTAACTGCTCGTAAGTTGAATAGAAAAAAAAAAGTACATTCATTAGATGGAAATTTCATTTTATTTGCGAGTACAGTAATTTGTTTAAAATAATGGATTACATCAATTGAAAATAACCACAACTGATTGGTGCAGTGCATCAATGTATACAAAAATAAAGCTGCTGTATTTAAAATTTGTATTTTGTGAAATGAGCAATGTAAAATCACACAAGGTAAAGTTACTTGGGGAGAAAAACACATTATAGTTAAAACACCAAATTAATTAAAATAAATGTGTGGTTCACAAAACAATAATGTAACAGACCTATGTAAATAGTGTAATTTCCCTGTTGAAAGAAGCGTATTATAAATAATTAATAACAGTGCAATAGTTATTAGTGGCCTTAGTACATATAATTTAATGGTCCATTATGAACAGAATAAACTATTTCAAACACATCCGTTCGGTGACCCAAACCCATCGTCCCAAATTGTCAAATACATGTGTTTTTTTTTTACCTGTATGTAGGTTTAATAAGAGGTTACATGAAAATAATAATAAAAATTATTATTATTATTATTATTATTGTCAAAGTGAAGTAAGGGTTTGGCAATCAGATAAATCTGTGCCAGGAGCGAGAATTGAACCCCAGGCACCCAGTACAGAAGTGAAACACCTTACCTCTGGACCACCAGGTCACCTGATTTTAACAATTAATTTAAAGCATAGTTAAACTCTAATTTGATTTTTATAAATTTTTCTAATAATATTTTGGTCCTCGAATATATATATATATATATATAGTCAAATTTTCATAGTCAGATGAATTTAGAAAAAAACGCCCTCTTTGCCGCCAAAATGTATAGTATTATATTATTTTTTAGGGACAATTTATATATATATTGATAATATCTATCAAAAGTGTTAGCTGCAGGTTTTATTACTATGAATAAGTAAATGTATATCTAGTAACATTTATTATAATTATTTTTTTCTATTAAAATTGGATAGAAAATGTTTAACTCATCACTTACAAATATATATATATTTTACAAATACTTATATGTATTTGTAATATTTATATATTACAAATACTTACAAATATATATATATATATATATAAAATCATACGGCAATTAAATTGAGTAAAAAATTTAATTAATAATTGTTACCAGTAAAGGGTGAAGTTCACCCCCCACAGTTGTTTATTTTAGCCCCTTTGCTAATTAGCCAATTAGTCAGTACTTGTGTGTTCCCTGAAATAGTTCAGACATCTTTAAGTTGGTCGTAATGAAGTAATGTTTCCCTCATTCTTGGTGTTATTCCATAATAAATCCCTTATTAATCCTTCAAATTGAGCTATCTTATTGAAGTTGGGAGAACGAACGATAGAAAATTAAATCGCACGCTTGCGTCATGAATGACGTAAACTGGTATTTGATAAACACACCGTTTTGTAAACGATTTCATACAAATATTACAGTATGGTTTAAAGTACTACCATATTGGGACATTTAGACTATAATTAGTTCCAAAATGCAGCATCATTAGCTTGTAAATGTGATTGTAAACAACATTTTCGAAGAGAAAAAAACATTGCAGCGTATTTGAAAGGTAATCGAACCCTAAGCTCCAAAGTCTTATTCAACCAGACTGGTGTACTTAGCTTTGATAGTTGTTACTAATTATTTTGAGATGACGATCGTCAAATAGGGATTTAAATAATTATAATTTAAAAATACTGGATTTGGTAAGTGAAACTAATTTGTTTACCTTATTAGTATACTATGGAACCAAGAGCAACAGACTTAGTAAAGAGACGTGAAACCCAATGATCTAAGGTTTTAAAATAACTTGATTCCCTCCACCCCTTAACCTCCACCAACCTCTTTTCCCACGTTGAGGAGGAAGGAATAGGTTGTGATTTTTTCACTAAGGTCTTAAGTTTAAAAGCGATTCAAAGTGAGTTCCTTTTGTCTGAGTGAAATAGTGTCCTGTTTTAAACTCAACTTTTTAGTGTTTATTCTGTTACATTTCTTCCAAATGCGTAGACCAAATTTAATTAAATCTGGCATGGACATTATGTTTGTATGGGATGCAAGAAAATATGATTTTTTTTTAAACTTTGTATAGCAAAACAATTTTTTTTTAATATTGCTCAAATATAAACATAGAGTTTAATTTTCTTAAAATGGTGATTTCAACAGTTGTTGAGTATCTGTAAAGGGTGTCCTGGAATTTAATGACAACTTTTTCTCTTTATTTAAAAAGTTTGTCATTACTGCCGCTATGCTCATGAAGATATTCAACAACTTTTGATATCACTATGTGAAGACAATTGAACTTTATGACTGTACTGTAGTAATATTTTATTTACTTTGACAAAAAAATGTTTTTCTATACAAACTGCAATAAAACATATCCTTTCTTGCCTTTCCTAAACTCCCATCTTAAAGATGTTGCCTACCCATGACGTCACAGCAAGTCAAGATAGGATTTACCATGTTCATGTATTTACGTTTTTTCATTGGGTTTTAATGACGTCATATTGAAACAAGAAACACGAGTTCTTAGTTATTTCTTTAAATATTCTTTCATAATTGCACGATTTTTTTTTTTTGAATTTTTAATAGTTTTTTGTGTGGGGTAACCTGGTGGTCTAGTGGTAAGGTGTCAGATTTCTGTGCTAGGGGTCCGGGGTTCAATCCTCGGTCCCGGCACAGATTTATCTGATTACCAAACCCTTCCTTCACCTCTGACAAAAAGTGTATTAATCACAACTTGTGAATGTGGGGAATGCCGGGCCTTCACCGTGGTTCGGATTCCACGTTAAACTGTAGGTCCTCCATTTCATCTCACAATCACTCTACCATTACACATTAGTGTAAGTGCGTATAACCTGAACGGGTAGTAAGATGTGGTGCTAATAATAATAATAGTAGTTTTTTTTAAATCAGTTTTTTTATTATCAACAACTCAGGTTATTTGGTATATTCACTAAAATGGCCTGTAGAAATCTTTTTTGCCAAGAGATAGATTTTAAAAAATCCGTGGAAGCATTTTCATATCTAGAATAGGAAACAAGGAAAAAGCAATTTTGACATGCAATTTAATACTATCCAAACGTAAATAATAACGTGAGTGTTTATACTCTTCAAACGAATAGGGGACGTGTCATCAGAAGGTAAACAAGAAGTATTTTTATGATGAATTACTCATTTTATTCCCTCTCTTTCCATTTTGTTTGTGTGATGGTGCTTATACTGCTTATGTGTGTCCAGATAAGATGCAGACCGCTTCGAAAAATTGCTAGAAATTTACCAAGTATGCAACGTCTTTAAATTTAATTATTAATTGCCTTTGTGTGGAACGTACAGATTATGATAATACAGTTTATAAAGTATGTATTACTAAATCTATCGCTTCCGCTTTAAAAAAAAACTCGACTTTAATGTTTTTTGGGTTTTTCACCTGTACACCTCTTCATCTTCCTTAAAAACAAAAGGAATTCCCGTTGTTGAAAGTAACTTATATAATATTTTTTTAAAGACAAAAGAAAGTAAAAAAATAAGGGGAAATGAGGTAGATGTTTTCGCCTCTGGTTCTCAAAAGCTGTAAAGAAGAAGCAAAGAAATCCTTGCCTTACAAAATGGACTCGAATCGTCCTTTTGATTTGCATAATGGCTGCAATATCTCTGAAGGTCTTCCTCTCTTTATATTTTTCCCCCCCTTGAATAAAGCAACGACCTTGTTTTGTTCCATGGTTGTTGAAAAATTCACTTGGGCCCCATTCGTCCACTAAAACTTTAATATTTGATCCGATTCTTTGAGTAAAACACTAGTTATTATTCATGTCCTCGCGTCTTATGCTATTCATTGTTTTGTTTTTTAAATTATTTATCTCATCTGTGTACAATGTGTACGTTATAGGATGAAGTTAAAAACTTATTCCTTGGCTCTGTCGATAGTATGTGTGGGTTCGATTACCATTTTGGTTAGTAAATTAATATAATTTATGAAATTGTGTTTTTTTACTCTCTCTCAGTGATGATTTAACGTCCATTAAACTTGTTGTTGTGTTGGCTGTAAAATTAATTTAGTTTGTAAGTCGTGTGCTGATATATACAGCTGGTTAAATTTTAGTATCGCGTCTCACTATCCGTTTGGGTTATACGCTTAAGTACTAATTACGCTAATGGGCTAGGAATTGGGAAGGTTGAATGTAGAGAAAGTGACCCCGCATTTGCGTTGAGGTAGAGTGGAAAACCATTTAGGAAAACCCGCCCCCCGTTCACCTGACCGAGATTCGAACCTCGATCTTTCCCATCCTCTGCAGTCTAGCTCAATAACGACTAGCGCGTTAGCTAACTACGCCATCGAGGTGAGTGACTAGCTGGTTCAAAAAAAGCATATTAAATACCCTTAATATGAATAATCCTTCATTTGTGGACACGCGAACTAAATGTCAGACTCATCTAGTTAAGTTTGCCTATGACGGCAAGGTTGGGATTAGAATCCCAGTATGATGTACTAAGTTTTTAGTTTTACTAAATGGTTTATCAATTTCCCTCCAACAAAATTCGAGAATTTTTCCTCTAAATTCTACCTTCGTCATCTCTAATCTACTAGATTATAACCCTGACATGGTAAGTACATTTTTTTATCACCACGTCTTACTACCCGTTTGGGTTATACGCTTATGTAATAATTACGCTAATTGTATTAGGGATTAGGATTCGAGAAAGTGTATCTGCATTTCCCTGGAGGGAGAGTTGAAAACTATTTTGGGAAAACAACCCTCAATAAACACGGACGATATTAGAACCTCGATATCCCCGTTATCGGCAATCTATCCTACTGTGAATGTAGTGTCTTAGACCATGCAACCACCGAAGCGAGTATTATTGATAATACAACTAAATATATTTATTACTGATATTTAATATGCACTTCTCGAATATAATGACTATCCAATACTTGTAAACTAACTTTAAACTAAAATATACAGAGCACACATTCCTTAATTATTTAAATGGGAAAGCCAAATTTAAATGTATCGGTTATAACAAAAATCGAACATAGCTACTCTTAATTCAGTAAGCAGACATACAACCGACTGATCTAGGTTGTCAGCTCTGCACAGATCAGTGACGAAGCTTAATTCAGCCTACCAGAACACACAAATATTATTATTATTATTAGCACCTCGTCTTACTACCCGTTCGGGTTATACACACTTACGCTAATCTGTAATGGTAGGGCGATTGTGAGATGAAAATGAAGGGCCTACATTTTAACGTGGGATCTGAACCACGGTGGAGGCTTGGTATTCCATACATTCACAAGTTGTGATTAATACACGTCTTGTCAGAGGTGAGGGAAGGGTTTGGTAATCAGATAAATCTGTGCCGGGACCGAGGATTGAACCCTGGACCCCCAGTACAGAGGTCCGACACCTTACACCTATACCACCAGGTCATCCACATAAATCTAGTTAAAACTGTGTATCTGAGAAAACGTTATTCTACCCCGATGTCCCCATTTGACCAGCCAAGCTATAAATTATATACACTCTATATCAGAGGTGGGGAACATATTTTTAATTTCTCGCCTCGTGACGATGAAAACAGTATTGTGATGGTAAACAAATCCGAACTAGAAAATTTTACGCCTTAAGCCATTCGGCCACTGAAGTGGCTCAAATGGATACATAGTTTTTTTTAGCACCACGTCTTACTACCCGTTTGGGTTATAACTTAAGCTTAAGTACTAATTACGCTAATGGATTAGGAATTGGGAAGGTTGAATTTAGAGGAAGTTAAACGAATTTGCATGGAGGGAGAGTGGGAAACCATTTAGGAAAAAACACCCCTAGTTCAACCGACCAAGATTTGAACCTTGGTCTCCCCATCCTATGCAGTTTAGCTCAACACGAAACTAGCACGTTAGATAACTACGCCACCAAGGCGGGTAAATGGATAATTGTTTACTTTGAGTTTCAAGCAAGCAGAGACGCCATATTGTAACTTTTGTGAATGTAAAATATATTAGGATATAGATAGAAATAAACATTTAAAAAATACAAACATGTTTTATTTGTCCAATATTTTACCTTATTATTCTTGTTATTTATTATACGGGTTTTGACGATATCCATCAAAAGTGACCGTAGATCACTTGATCTAGAGTATAAATACGTGAAAGTAGCTATAGATCCTTTTCTAGCTGTCAGATAAGGTCCTTCCTGTGAAAATTGGACTTAACTTAGCACCCCCCTTCCTTTCCCCCCTAAAATGTGCTCTCAGGAGAAACTTGGAGGCGCTAGTGTTTGCGATTGTTGAGAATTCTATTACAACTCTTGGGAGGTCCAACCCCTCAATCCTTAGGGGTAGTTCGGTTACAGTTGCGTAAAAGGGCTTGAAAGGGAGTGCGAGAAGGAGGTTGGAAGGGCACGATCAAAGTTTGGACCAGAGGGTTTCTCTGGCGTCGGCGGCAGGTCATGAAGAATTCATACGGCGGCTTTCAACCTCTAGCCCCCCTTTCTCCCCCCCGCAAAACCCTTTTTCGTTCTCACCCTTAGACACACCCGCCCTTCTCATTTCCCCTCTCTTATAACCACTCTCCACTGATTGCCTGAGGTCAAACCCTCAAGGGCTTTCTTCTGCAAGAAATATGCTAACGAGACATTTTCCCCACCGTCCAATCTCCCTCCCTTCATGAGAGAAGGGGGAATTGAAGGAAATCCATGCAATATTGATCATAATGATATTAACCTCACACATGGAATAGAGGCCCGACCCATTTATTTTTTTATTTTTTCATG
Organism: Timema douglasi; assembly: GCA_901482245.1. Taxonomy (NCBI): domain Eukaryota; kingdom Metazoa; phylum Arthropoda; class Insecta; order Phasmatodea; family Timematidae; genus Timema; species Timema douglasi. The sequence continues at coordinate 50,942 of CABEEJ010000090.1, read as the reverse complement.
TACCAATTTTTTGGGGCTAGGCTCCTATTTACTTCATGAATTTTTTTCAAACTTTGAATAGAACAAAAAAAAAGCTCATTTCTTTAAGTTTATTAATATTGCGCGTCTGGGTTACATCAATTTATAGCTCAGTTTGCTGAAAGATCATCCAGTACTAAAGTACCATTGAACAGGGGACGCCCGTCTGTACTAATAGTACATCCTTTCCATGGAGGATCTTTCCATGTCCTTATGAGATGAGGTGATTGCGATAGTGAGTATTTACGTTTGGAACCAGTGGAAACACTTAAATCTCACTTAATTCTAATAATTGAGGTAATTTCCATTTAGGAAAAATACCCAAGTTAGCAGCTAGGAATCGAGCCCGGGACCCTCCCACCCTCACCCCAGGTTGATATCCAGGTGCACTGACCACACCACCATGGTGCCGGTTAGCTGTTTAAAGTGAAACGCAGATTATGATAAATACTTTTCCTAAAAATAAATTTTGTCCATATCGGTAGGAACGTGTTCAAAGTGTCAAACTCATTTAGTAGGTAAATTTGAAAAATGACACTTGGACATGGGAATCGAGCTCGGGACCCTTGTACAAACGTGCCAACTCTCTAACCTCTGATACATACAGGGTTATTCCCACATTTGGGGTCATTTTCTCCCATTAAGGATAGTTTGGATCTCCCAAGCTTCACTAGTCATGCACAGGATGCCCCAAAAGTTAGTTTTATTATTAATAGCATCGCGTCTTACTACCCGTTCGGGTTATACGCACTTACGCTAAAGTGTAATGGTAGGGTGATTGTGAGATGAAATGAAGGACCTACAGTTTAACGTGGAATCCGAACCACGGTGGACGCCTGGCATTCCACACATTCAAAAGTTGTGGTTAATACACGTCTTGTCAGAGGTGAAGAAGTAAGGGTTTGGCAATCAGATAAATCTGTGTCGAGACCGAGGATTGAACCCCGGACACCCAGCACAGAAGTCTGACACCTTACCCCTAGACCACCAGGTCACCCAAAAGTTAGAGTGTAATAAAATACCCCGTACCTCGTAGCAGATATACAACAGGCGTTGGGAATGTCCTCCGCGGACCTGAAGACATGTTTGGACAAAGCTCTTCATATCATGTATGTCATATGAAGAGGTATGTACATATTTATCTTCAGCTTCGTGGGGGACATTTCCAAAATATGTTATAAGAAGAATTTAAATAAAGTACCTGATACTATACTGCACAGCATCTTTTGGGACATCCTGTACAATAACCTATACAAGCATATTATTTATTCATTTAGTCTGGTTTGCACTGATAGCTAGGGGCTGTGGTTCGAATACCGAACAATAGTTTTGAGATTGTTTTTTACCAAAGTATTTTATCACTCTTTCTCCTTTTACACGAGCCTATTTATATTGATAATTTATATTAATAGAATTAAGAGTTTGTGTGTCATGAGCGTTGCGCGATATCTATCTTACGCAGAGGGCTGAAATTTAAATATTATTAGTCCCTGTGCATGAAACTTGAAGCAGGAATTTTAAATTTTATATTTGATTTTATCAAATTAATTAAAATCTAAGTCGGAAGAAGGAAAATTAAGATATTTTTTTCTGTCTGTTTGAAACAAATTAAAGTGTTGTATGGGCTACTCCTGTTAATTGAATAATAAAAATGCTAATATTTAGGCCATAAGCATTGTACTCATTCCTAAAATAAAATATAACTAAATTTAGTTATTTACATTTCATTACCCTTTGGAATCTTTCAGGTATTGTCCTGGGATTCCCTACAACCTTTGGTTCTAAGCCGTAATGCTAAAAACAATATTTCTTTAGCCATTACAATCAACATTATATGTTTTTAGAGAGTAGGAATCAAGTTCAGAGTAAATGCAACCACATTAGTGTATATAGGGGATATTAAAACCAAAGTTTAATGAAAAATTACGTCCAGGTGCAACAAAGATTCAAACCTTAGTCTCGCATCACCAACAATCCACTATATTGGGAACCTTCCGCCTTAGACCTTGTAACCAACGATGCAGTTAGAAAATAAAAGTATTTACAGGTTAAAAAAACAAAACTCCAGTTCGTCAGCCTTCAATCAAGCCATACCGACCGGGTGGCCGCCATTTTTTTTGGCGAAAATATTGATAACTTTTGTGGATAGAGTGTGTCATTTGGTAAGCACAACGAATCCTCCGGCCTTCAATTTCAGTTTTCTATACTGCAGCCGCTAAGTTTTAATAATTCAAGTCGTTCCTCGTTTGACACCGTTCAGTAACCACTGTTTCATAGAAAATCTGGAATCGCCGGGGGTTGAACCCGGGATCTCTGGATTAGTAGCCAGGAACTCAGACCACTAGATCACAGAGGTGGCTAGTTAAAAAAGTTAATATATCTATAAATATTTTTTTTCCCGTTATTTAATTAAATTACATAGAAAATTAATCTTTATTCCTTTTTTAAATCTTATCGCTTCAATCTACTTAGTATCATTAACTCCGGTTAAATCTGTTTGCGTAGAAACCTTTGATGTTAAAATGTGTACACGATTCACCTCTTCTCATCATGAAAGGATACACCTGTGATTGAAAAACCTTGCTACCCGAAATAAAGGGGGGAGGGGGGGAAACTACATTGAAAGCAACTTTACTTTTCCCCTTTTTTTATTTTGTACACACGACGTTTTTAGGAGGACCTCTCCTCGTCTCTTGTAAAAACAGTTGAATGGGTAAGGGTTTGCTTTTTAAAAGGGACTTACTAATGGAAAACCTGATTACCCATCAGGTAATAATTAATCTATATATATATAATCTCTCACTGGAAGTTGTGATCGTTCTGTGAGAAGGCTTTAAGCCATTGATTTGGATTCGTTTGACGGACAACATATTGAAATCTTTTTCAAGAGGGACAGGCAATTAAAATGAGCTAAATTGTCATGTTCGTAGGAGTAAAGGGGTCTTTTTTTTTTTAACTCTTTTAAATAAATAAAAATTTGTCACTAACCTTTGAATTTATTCGAATAGTACTGTTCGATTTAAGGGTGTAATTATAGACTACTCATTTTGATCGGATTAATTGAAACCGTTTATCGTGCAATTTGTGTTATTACGTGTTTTTTTATCTGGTTTGCGTCTTACTACCCGTTCGGTTTATACACTTAAGTACTAACTACGATCATGGTTTTATAGATTAGGAAGGTTATATTTATGGGAAATGTACACGCATTTGCATGGAGGTAGAGTGGAAAACAATTTTTAAAAACTCGCTCAATACACCCTAGGTTTCTTAAATAAATTACGAAATTAACAACAACAAAATTAACTTAAGGTGGGAGTGAAGGAAACTCAAGTTAGGGGCAATGTTTTTTTTTCAGTTTTTATAGCAAAACGCTTTTCGACCAAACTAAATTAAATTTTGCTTAAGCGTACAAGGTGATATCATCAGTTGTTAAATATCGGTCAAGATCATAGCGGTATTAGATGAGAAACTTTTTTAATCAACAGAAAAGGTTGTCATTAAATTCCAGGACATCCTTAACAGATATTCAACAACTGTTGAGATCACCATGTGACTAAAATTAAACTAAATGTTTTTACTGGAGAAATGTTTAGTTTCTTTTGACCAAAAAAGTTTTGATATAAAAAGTGCAAAAATTTTGCCTTTAACTAATGTTTAGTATACTCTCACCTTCTCTGTGGCTTACTAAAGTCTGTTCAGAGTAGGAATTATTTTCTGAAAGGCCTTTTTCCTTACCAGAAATCTATTATATAGTAGGATATTGGTAGATAAAAAGACCTTTCAGAGATTAATTCTTACCGTGAATGGGGTATACAACCCCTGTTATTTGGACAAGCAACAAAGTTGACCTTGGCCATTTTTAACCAAGGTAGAGGTACAGGTTTTTCATTGAAAGAAGTTAACTGAATGTAATACAAGCCTCAACTTATTCATCATAAACTAGAAAAAGTTTCAAACTAATGTGTGATTTGTTTATGAACATCCGGCCATCCCCTTCCTCCATATGCGCGCATTTTAAATGAACATCCGTTCCTCGCATCCAGCATCTATGTGAAGTATATTATATTAGTAAATAACCCTGTAGGTGACACGTGGACTTAAGTTGAATAAATTATGATACAACTTATCTTTTAATTTAAGCTGAAAAAATGCCTACCCCTTACACACAACAAGAAGGGATTTGTTTGTTTTTTTAAATAAAATAACGTTGAAAATAGAAATTTCTTGAATAATAGACACGAAATTTAAATAATTTTTTGTTTAAAAAAATGGTCGAAAAGGATTGAGGTGATATTATTAATTAGTTGAGCTGTTTCTTTCTCTTTAAAAATAATGAGGCACGTAGAATGCCCTTTTCAAATTTTGCAATGAAACTGTTATTTTGATTAAAGGCTACAAATTAAATCAAACAAAGAAAAAACCAAAATACGTCTCGTTTAGGTTCTATCCCGTATACAATACTATGTGTAAGGTTTCAATTTTATAGTTTACCTAAAGGCTTCTGGTAAAGGGGGGTGGGTGGAAAAACACACACAAACATTAAGAAAATTATATAAGAGAAGGGGTAACTGACTTTTTCGCCACCTGTATATATAAATATGACATATAGTTTGCATTTGAAGTCATTTTCAACACGATTAATTAATAAATAACCATGTGTATATTTTTTAAATATTTTAGAGCGTACTTAAAATTATTAATTGTTTTGGTAGAACCTTCGAATTTAGGATTCAAGGAAATGTCGGATACAAATTCGAAAAAAGAGGATATTTTAAATGTCCATTTGGATTTTGTTTTAGAGTTCTAATACTGCTTATTTGTTATTAATCCCCAAGATAATTATAGAACAAATATAACCTCCAAACTCCAGACCATTATTTTAACACTTAAATGGATGTAGGGCATATGAATTTAAAATATATCGTATTTAATAATTACGTTTTAAACCAGTTTTTTTATGTCATCTATAATTGCACAAATAGTTAGCAAATATATGTGAAATTTTTTTTGTTACCTATAAACACTCAATATAAATTAATAAAATATTTAAATATCAAAATATTCTAGTACATAGTCCAAACTTTTTAATTTTATTAATGTAGATTTTAGAGTACGCTAGCGGGTTTGGGGGAGCTGTCGTCAACATGGAAGATCGAAATCCCTTCGGTGTAAGTTTTAATGGGTAAAGGTGGGAGAATAAAAAATAAAAAATCTCGATAATGTTGCCTCCCCCTCGTAGTGCTACAGATAAATTCTCTCGCCTAACTTTACCCCTCACCTTCCCTTCCCGCCTCATACCCTTTTCAGTGTTCCCCCTTCCCTACTCTATACGCTATATAGGTGCCGATAACAATGGAGTGATATTATCACGTGATGTGTATATTGCAACTACACGGGCGAATTACCTTCGACTAGAACGGCGTATGTATTGTGTGTGTGTGTGTGTGTGTGTGTGTGTGTGTGTGTGTGTGTG
>CABEEJ010000090.1:22917-45241 GCA_901482245.1 Timema douglasi | reverse complement strand
ATAAATTATATATATATATGTGTGTGTGTGTGTGTGTGTGTGTGTGTGTGTGTGTGTGTGTGTGTGTGTGTGTGTGTGTGTGTGTGTGTGTGTGTGTGGTACATGCTTGATATGCTTATGGGTGCTCTCAGGGCCTATATCACTAATTACAGTGGCAATCAGGCGCCGAACATGTCGGTAGTTTATGTTACTCTTCCACAAGGTGTCGTTTCAGCAGAGATAATGTCGTCAACACAATTTTACTCATATATATACATATATATATGTATTCAGGGCGAAGTTAATAAAATAAATTATCCCCAAGGATGGTATGATATAGATAGATAGTTTCGCAACGTTGTTTATAATATAAAAACTTAAAAATTGTGTGTGCATACAAATGAGAGTTTTTAAAAAAAATAAAATATAGTGGTGTACGTTAAAATATTTTTAGTTGTCATTTGATCACAGATAAAAGTATGTGGGCCTACTTATTATTCTTTTCCACTAATAGGGATGTCGGGGTTCAAATCTTGTCCGGGTCATGGACATCGCAGAATTTGAATAGGAGTTTTATTCTTCATTCTCAAACAATTATTTTTTTAATAATCAAAATGCCATTTATGCTTATGAAAAATATTCAAAACAGATTTTGAGATGACTCTTATCAGAAAAATAAGTTAAACGTATCTGCCGACGCAACATTTTAGTTATTGAGTTCCTAAAAAAAAATTTTTTTATTAAAACTGTAGAAATATGTATTTTAACTCGCGTTCCGTTCATTCCCACCTTAACCCGCCTCGGTGGCGTAGTTGACTAACGCGCGAGTCGTGTTTAGCTCGATGGCTGAGGACGGGGAGATCGAGGTTCGAGTCTCGGTCGGGTGAACTGAGGGTGGTTTTCCTAAATGGTTTTCCACTCTCCCTCCACGCTAATGTGGGTTCACTTCCTCTAATTCAACCTTGCCAAATCCTAATCCATTAGCGTAATTAGTACTTAAAGCGTATAACCCGAACGGGTAGTAAGACGCGGTGCTAAATAATAATTTTAAAAAATCCCACCTTAAAAGACAATGTGGCTTCATATTCTAAAACTCAAGGAAATATTAATAAAAGTGTTTTGAGGTTTTATATAACTTTTATTAACTAATATTTATCATCAAAACCTCTTTTTATTATTTTTTTCCCTCGACACCTTAAAATAAATTCATTTTTTTATTTTCAAATATCGACAAAATATTTGTCTTTTCTTGAATTTATCTTAATCTAAACTATTATATCAAACACATGGATTCTTAAGGTTGCCACGTAGGGGAGTTCTGCAGACGTTTAGAAATCTCAGTTTTTTAAATGAGTCAGTTTGATATTTTCGGTGTCGTTTACACATAAATATGGGAAAAACTTCTGACTATTTAAAATGTTTGAATATAAATTTATTTTTAAAATGTGTGATATCTTACATAAAACCCAATTAAAATATCCCACATTATCTTCAAATCTTCTGTTGTGACCCTATAAAAACATGACTTTATTTGATAAATGAATGTTAAATCTATGTTTCTAACATTTTGCTTTAATCTCAGAAGAATACATTTTCATGTAAAGCGTCATGTATTTATTTTAAATTTAAAATAAAAGTTAAACTCTTTTAACTGGTCCAAAATCTGCTTATAATCTTTGCCTACATTTTGTAGAAAGATATATAAAAATATTAAACTATTTCTTAAATAGTCCAGAAATTCTAAACGTCTGCAACTCGTCTCAAGTGCTCTACCATTAAAAACCTTTAGAGTGGGAATATAGGAGACGCAAGTAAAGGGCCCAATTTTTTAAGTTTTTATAGAAAAACTTATTTTGGTAAAAATATATAAAATATTTCTCCAGTATAGACATAAATTATACATTTTCTTCAAAATATGATAAATACATTTGTTGAAAGGGTGTCCTAGAAATTAATGACAGCTTTTTTATCTTCATTTCAAAAGTTCGTCATCTAATGCCATTATACTTATGACAGGTATTAAAGAATAATTATTGTTGATATCACCATGTGAATAAAATTAAATTCCTTGTTTCTTTTGGAGCAATATATTATTTATTTTGACCAAATTAAAGTTTTGATATTAAAACTTCAAAATTACTAGTCTTTTCTCGCGTCCTCTATATTTGCACCTTATATTCCTAATCCAATAAGGATGAGAAAGCTCGTTTGAATAACCGTTTTTAATCATAAGCGAGGGAATGAAAATCAAGTGTCGTTAAAACCACCCCTAGGTGCACCCAGCCGAGATAATTACGGTTACACCTCCGTCACTGGTGGTACAGCCCTTGACGAGAATCACGCCTTAAACCACGTGACCATGGCGCAGTTGTGTCAAGCTGCCATATTTCTGGTCGTCAATAGTTTCGAAAAGCTCACGGCTCTCCTCGGGGTTTAAATGATGTCACAAACCATCGTGTTCTCAGATAGTTATAGGGGAGGTAGGAGGAGGGGATTTGGCAGAGGGGCAGGGGGATATTGGACCCGTGTGACCCCAAAACAAGAGGTAATCTATTTTACCTCACCCTCCCATAAATGTGGGATTGGCTCGTGCTTGGCGCCGGCCGGCCATCTCTTCACTCCACGGCGTATATTTGAACAGCCAGGCTTGCTAGAAGAAACTTTCTACCAAATTATCTCCAATACGCGAGATAATTGCATAACCGGTAGGGGCTAGTTCGGTCACTGGAAAGCTTGACTAGCGTGCTCAGCTCTTTTCCAGAGGGGTCAAGGCTCAGATCTAGCCTCGGCTGGGTAACAGTAGAGAATTGTGTTCTCGTAGTTAGGTTGCCATTAAGATTTTTCCATCTTTTTTTTTTGCAAGAGAGGGGGGTATAACGTCTTACTACCCATCCAGGCTATCCACATTTTAAGTCCTCATATACAGGTGAATATTAACTCTTGTTATTTATTATAAATATTATTATCATCATCAGAGGTATTTAACGAGCCCTTTATGAACAGAATATATCAGCACGTGACTTATAAACTAACTTAAATCTAGAACAGACACAACATCCAGCCCCCGGCCGTTAACTGTGAACGAGGAAACACGCGTTTTATTAATGATAAATCTTTCAGCTCTATCAAGAATCGAACCCGTGACCTTTAGATAATTAGGCACACACTCTACCAACTGAGCTAAGGCGTCGGACTTTTCGTGTACTCTTAAAATCCCCCTTAGTTATATGTGTCCTTTTAGGGGTGTACCCACACTTGTGGTCACACGGTGTAATGCATTAGTATCGCCATAGAATAGACTTTTAGTGACTGGTAGGTCCACTATAAAACCAGAAAAATAATTTGCTTACCAGTAGGCCTATCTAAGCATCGAACCAGAATATTTGACAAATAATAATTTACCTTCAAATGCATCTGTGATTTGTAATAAATTTCTAACAGACGTTAAAGCTTTATAATTGTTGTATGATTTTAGAGAAAAAAAAGTGTAAAGAACATTTTCTGAGTATTTAGAATTTTTATTTTATTTGACTGTCATATTGTATTACAACATTATTACTAAATCTGTTTTAATCTGTAGTTTATTATTAGTATAGGTGACCTTGCGGTCTAGGGGTAAGGTGTCAGACTTCTGTGCTGGGGGCCGGGGTTCAATCCTCGGTCCCGGCATAGAGTCATCTGACTACCAAACCCTTCCTTCACCTCTGACAAGACATCTTGTGAATGTGTGGAATGCCAGGCCTCCACCGTGGTTCGGATTCCACGTTAAACTGTAGGTCCTCCATTTCATCTCACAATCACCCTACCATTGCACATTAGCGTAAGTGCGTATAATCCGAACGGGTAGTAAGACGCGGTGCTAATAATAATAATAATAATAATAATAATAATAATAGTATAAGCCGCCTTAGGACGTTTGGCACAATCACTCCAAAAAGCTACCTTTTTGGACCAATCTATATATGATGTAAGGACTAAGGAAAGATATAATTCTTGCTTTAATTTATACAGACCTGACTTGACCTGACCTAACCTAACATAACCATCTAGCGAATTAATTCCCTTTTCGCAGATCTAACCTATCATAACCTAATACAACATAACCATAAGGAGATATTCTTTAATTTTTGCAGATCTAGCCTGACGTAGCTATCAGGCAATTTAACAGACAATAGCTTTAGGAACTCTAGTCAGAATTAAACAAACACACAATATAGGATTAACAGGTGTTTACAAAACTGCGCAGAACTTCCTGACAAACAAGAGTCCAAAGTATACGTGCATTTAAGTTAGGATAATCAAATTATCATCAACTGTTTCCAGCCTGTGTCTGTGTGAGTTTAGTTAAATGCCTACATTTTGCTCTATCTTTCCACCCTTCTTCCTCCTTTAATGGAAGCCTTGGGAATGAAGTATGTGAGGAGCATGTTAGCTTTCACGATGATAATCTAAGATTGCGCCAAACGTCCAACGCACTTTATAAGCAACTTTTGAGCCGTTTGTGTAAGAATGGCCATATGAAATTTATAAAGTACAAATAAACTATATTATGATATTGGTAGTCGACCTCGGTGGTATTTGGAGTAAATTGCTCGCCTCAAGACCCGATGTATGTGTGTTCAAACCCAGACGAGGTCATTAGAATTTTCTTGATCAATAAAAATCCTTAACATAACTTCCTTTGAAGGGGAAGCAAAGCTGTGGATTACATGTTTAGTATGGTATGTAAAAGAACCCTGGGAGACATGTGAAAATAACTTTCCTGGCAAAATTGGTAGGTCCTTTCTCGCTCGCTCATATAAATTCAGAGTGGGAAGCAATGGGGAAACAACACACTTCCTAAGCTCCCTTAGTACATGAAATTTCAACCAGATGGTGCAGGCAGCACTGAACAGCCGAAGGGCTGATTGCGTGCCCAGATCCGGATGGATCTTATCCAAACAACGTTCGGGTTATTTATTAGCTTAGTCTGGTGACAGACTGACGTTTTGGTCGCGTTTAGGTCACTGCGACACAAACGTCGCGACCAGGTCGCTCTAGTGTGTTGCATTGTTTCATATGAGAGAGGTTGCTACGCCCAATAAACGCTCATATAGATGTGTTTATATCTGTCGCGGTATTCGTGTCGCTAGTCTGACCCCTCTCATATGAAACAATGTAATACACTAGAGCGACCTGGTCGCAGCGTTTGTGTCGCAGCGACCTAAACGCGACCAAAACGTCAGTCTCACACCGGCTTTAAGAAGAAGATGATGCTGGTGGAAATTAATGTTTTTACTAAATTGATGCATATATTGTAAATATTTTTTTAAATTAAAGAAGCAGTAAACATTGCTATTTTTGGTATGTTTCAGAGCAATGACAGTTGGCAGGGCCACGACAGTGATCAGGTGAGTCCTTGTTTTAAGTGTTATATATATATATTTGTATGGTTAAATAAAGAAAACATTAAGGTTGCTTTATATAGAAATTGTTATAAAACGTGTTTCTCTCTCTTTAGTTCTACTTTTATAGCCCACAAATATATATGCAAATTAGAGTTTTAACGTTCTTGGTTTTTACCTTTACCACCCTCTAATTCAATATACTTTTTTTCTAACATCCTATTTTAAATCTCTAAGCCTTTCTTAATTTTTTCATACTAGTGTTACTTTACCTTTTTTTTATTCGTAAAGCCGCGTGGGAGGGGTGATCTTAGGATATGCTGCTACCGAAAACATTGTGGGGGGAAGGGAGAGTTTGCGGGGCTGTCATAAACATTTCTGTGTATCCAACCTAACCTAGAAAACCCAGCCATGTGCATGCAGGGAATGGTGTAAGGGTAGGATAAAAAAAACTGAAAAACATTGTAATGTGTGCAATCTAACCTAACATAACCTAGCCTTGTATAACAAACAAACCTAGCCTCTTGCGTGAATAAAATGGGGCGAGGTGGTCTGGATGTAAAACACGTGACACTATTAGTAAGCTATCAATCCAATGCTCACTGTTTTATATTAAAACTCCTTAACCTAATGAAACAGTTTGTAAAGGGTAAGGGGGTGATGGGGGTAATATTATAAGACCATCCTTATTACATCAGACCGGCTTCTCCCAGTTCAGTAGTAGAGATACGAAACATACAACCAACTTTACTGGTGGTGGCTACTATCACCCTTGACTAAAGGAATAGAATGCAAGTCCCCTGGTTCGATCACAGGTGAGACTGATGTATCGAGATATTTGCTATTATCATGCACTATACAGGTTCTTCTTGCTATCCATTGGGTGAATATCTCAAAGCAAAGGTTGGGATAGTTGTACCAGGCGTGCTACCCTAAGGTTAATTTATTTTTTTTAAGTCTAGTGCTGTTATAATCTGTGTATATGTTAAGGGGAAATTAAATAGCATGACTTGAGGTGCGGCAGAAGGGAGCGTGAGTAATTTTATTGGCCAAAATAAATCAAATATTTTTCCAGTAGCTCATGCTAATATCAACAGATCTTGAATATCTGTCAAGAGTGTCCTGGAATGTTGTCAAAGCATTTTAAATAAAGAGAAAAAGTTGTGACAAAATTCCAGGACACCCTTAATAGATATTTAGGATCTGTTAATATTAGCATGTGCAGAAAACTAAACTCGATGTTGCTATTGGAAAAATATTTGATTTATTTTGGCCAACAAATTTCAATTTTATAAAAACTGTAAAAATACTTGCGCTCCCTTCGGCCACACTTTAAAACGTTTACAGTTTGTAACTGTCTTAGTTTATTCTTCCGTAAGAAAAATTAATGCTTTTTTACTACTGTTCCTGTATTTTTGTTATCACTATTTATCTTTCGGTTTATCTTTCATCCTTTTTTCTCAGTTTTCTCCCCTTTACCCCTCCCCTTCTGTGCCATTCCCTCTTCCTCAGCAGGGGGTCGCGGAATCGTGGCAGGAAATAATCGCGTTACTGCTTTCATCGCTTCACAGACTGAGCTGTTGTATTATCGCCCGCCTTGTACTAACTGGCTGAACGTCACTCACACGGCATTAAGGGTTGGTTATGAGACGAGTTAGGGGTTGTCCACAAGACTCTCTTGCTCCAGGTCATCCCTCGGGACTGTTCCGTCTTAATCCCGTTTCTCTCACTGTTGAGAATTTTTTTTGTTTTTTATCTGAAGACTGGTTAGGACTAAATTCGACTCTTCTGAGATTTCCGTTGTCTAGAAAGATTTTTTTATTATCATTTAGTTTTTTTGTTGTGATTTTGGCCTAGTTTTTTTATGGGATTAAAGTGAAACTTTGTTTTGAGCTGGGTATTGATTGTTAGAAGAAATGGGGGTCTATGGTAGGGGGTATTAATTGAAAAGTTAGCCAATATAAAATCAAGTGAACCCTTTCTAGAATCTAATTTGATTATATAAAAATAATAATAATAATTGGCATAATACCTTTCTTAAATAAATATACATACTATATATAAAATAACTTTTTAAGATCAATATAAAAGATCTAGTGATCTTTATTTTGTAGACATATAAAAAAAACTTGAAAATCACATTGTTTTCTTTTTGGTAATTTTAAACATTCATGTCACTAATTGTCAGTGAAGTTACTATTTACTATTCCTATTTGTTTACTTTAAAAAAATTGAGAGCAAGCTTTTATCTTGAAAAAAACAATGAAAAGTCGAAAATACAAATTAAAATGAAAGAATAGTAGTAGTTTATAAATATGTATATTATAAAAACCCTTGTACTGCTAACCGTTCCGAAATTGCGCTAGTCAAGGGAAAATGCCTAGAGTTTTGAGACCCATTGCACACGTCTGAAAGGCCCACGTTATTTAATATGTGGTTTACGCCAAAATTTAGTTAAACATATTCTCTATAGTATTCATATCCTTACATTCTAGAGTTTTTAGTTTTTAAAAATTCGTAGAAAACTCAACAACGTTTCACACAATTTTTTTATAGCAAAAAAAAAAGGTTTAGGCTAAAGTTAAAAGAAATGTTGCTACAGTAGAAAAGTTTAGTTTAATTTTATACGCATAGTGATATAAAAAGTTCTTGAATATTTATAATGAGCATCTCCGAATCATAGCCTAATTTTTTTCTTCCCGTTTAAAATGTTCTATTCAAATGTCACCAAGGCCAATATATTCAAGAAATTCTGAGATCTCATCATCATCATTATCAACTATGTCCAGACTGTGGCCGGGTTAGTTTAGTAAAATGCCTCCATCTTCCTCTGCCCTTCCACCATTCTTCTTCTTTTAATTACTTCCATTTTTATCTTCTTATTAGTACATTTGTTGTTATCTGCTCCTCCCACATCTTTCTTGGTCTGCCTTGCAAAATTTTTCCTACATACTTTATCTCCATCATTCTCTATGGTATCATCTCCTTTTCCATCCTTCTTACGTGACCATACCATCTTATTCTTGCTTCCTCTACAATCTTTTGTACTCCCTGTACCCCCAGTATTTCCCGGATAGCTCCCTTTTTAATCTAGTTTCTTCTTTTGACAGCTAACATGCTTCTCACATGCTACAGTAGCCCCATGGCTTCTTTGGTGCTGACTAACAGCTTTAAAAAGTTACCAGACCAAATTACATATCCCTACGCCGAACCAGATGATCTGCAAAAAAATGTGTTTAGCAACTGTCACTTCTGACGGTCAAAAATTAGGAATATACCTAAATTTTGACTGTCAGAAGTCAGCTGTTAGCTGACAGTCAGCACCAAAGAAGCCATGGGGCTACTGTACTGCTGCGTATGTGACAATAGGTACCAAATAAGCCCTGTAATGCACTTCTTTACACTTCAAGGGCACTTATCTTCTCCATAGTTGGTCTATTACACACCTATACAACAACTCTCCATGCTGTCCTCTTCTCATTAAGCCTAGTACGCATTTGGAAACATTGTTTCTCAATGTCTCCGAAACGTTTCTTGTAGCTCGTTACTATAGGAAAAGTATGCAGACAGTTTGCAAACATGGTAAATATATCGTTTCAAACATGTGAAACATTATTTTCAAACAGCTTAAAGATTGTTTTTGCGTCCATACTCGATTAATGAAAAGTTGTTTCCCGTCCAGATCTCAGTTAAGTGCAAGATTTATGTCAAGGATGATACTGCCATGTCTTGTGCTTAATACGTACAGTAGCCCTACGACTTCTTTGGTGCTGACTGACAGCTCACAGCTGACGGCTTTAAAAAGTTACCAGACCAAAGTATGTATCCCTACGCTGAATCATATGATCTGCAAAAACATGTGTTTAACAGCTTTAACTTCTTACAGTCAAAATGTAGGTGTATACCTTAATGTTGACTGTCAAAAGTCAGCTGTGAGCTGTCAGTCAGCACCAAAGAAGCCACGGGGCTACTGTAGCAATGAATTGTTCAAGAAGACGGATAAGAATAAAATGGTGGTGTGTTCGTAGAGTGCTTCAAAATGGTTCATAATATTCAAATAAGCTTCTGTTAGAACTCGAGGTCTTGGAGATGGGAGTAGTTTTAGGAACTTCAATCGTATGTCTCCTAACAGATTTTAAAGTTATTTTACAAATGGTTGTTCCCAGGCAAGTGAACGGCTGGTCTGGCCAACGTTGATAAACATGCAAACAATGTTTCTTGTAACCCATTTGAAATGAATGACAAGAAAAAATTGTTTCCCTTTGGGGTACACACAAAAGAAACACACACAAAATATTTGCAAACAATTTAGAAACTGTTTACAAAAACGTCGATAAACTTTAAAGAAACACTTTCCGGGAAAATGTTTCTAAGTATGTACTAGACTTGAAGATCCTCTCTACTGCCACACATAACCTCATATGTAGACAACGAAATAAATTACTTTGCTGAAGAAATATTTTATTTTTATTTTGGTCAAAGTTGTTTTAGGTTATAAAAACTGAGTCACATTTTCTTCGACCCCATCTTAAGCACATTTCCAATCTTCCTCCTTTTTTTTTTCTTCGTACCAGATAGTTTAATTCCCCAATTCCTTCTAAGGAACGTTTTGTATCAAGATACTTAATCTTTGAACGGTGAGGTTGTTTTTTTTTCAGAGTTTTCTCAAAGCTCGATATATTTCTGATTGAAAATGTTATCTACGTCATCCAGCTTCCTGCTAAGTCAAGCAAAATACATTGATGTTGCTATTTCTTCCCATAACCGTTTGTTATATTCTGACCGTCATTCATTGGTATTTTCTTATTCAATGTTTTCACACACTCTACTATTGATACAGTCCAATTTTCTTAAGAAGGGCCTTATTTTACAGCTAGAAAAGTTGCTAGATCTACTTTCACGTTTATATACATGAATTCATATGATCTGTAGCTGTTGATTTAGATAGATAATATCAAAACCAATAAAATAACACTAATAGATTAGTAAAAACCTAAACATTTTAGGCCACAAAATACATTTATCGATACGCCTACCTATTAGAATTGAAGAGTATTCATTACTAGATTGTATACCCTATTTGCCACGTATTAGGCTTTTCCTAACAAGTATTTTTCACACATTCGGTAGGTAGTGTCCACAACTATTTTGATTCCTTACACAATGTCGTACTGCCCTTTCTAGTTATATGCATATACAGAGTGTCTCAAAAGTTACTGTGAAGTAAAGTATCACATATCTCGTTTCAGTTCTTCCTATAACACGTGTTGAAAATGTCCCCGACGTGTCCTGAAGACAAGTATTCACAAGCCTTTACATTTGGTATGATAAGAAGAGGCGTGTATAGACACGTGTTCAGACCCGTGGGAGACATCTACAACATTACTTGTAGAAAGAATTGCTGCGAGGTACATAATACTTTACTACACAGTAAATTTTGGCACATCCTGTATAGTAATTACATTAATTTAGTATGGATGAAGAAGGTATAATTTAGGGAAAATATACTAATATTTCCCCATCGGGGTGAGTGAGAAAACATTTAGTAAAACCACCCTCGGTACGTCTTGACAAAATTTTTATCTGAGACCTCTCCTTTACCGACAAACCAGACAATATGAGCCTGACATTTAGACCACGTGCTAACCAGTACGGTATGTTCTCCTAACGACGGTTACACATTTAAAACTAATAGTTTTTATCAAATTTGTCTAAAAATGGTCTCGTCAAAAGCCATTACGGCCTAATCAAATCAAGTGATTTGAATTTTCAACTCACAAAGTTAAAAAAAACAAATTGATCGTTATCAGACTTATGTTTCAAAGGTGGAAACACATAATTGAAGCCCGCATTGGTGGGCAAGTAGTCTATGGTGTTAGTTATTACGCTTTAAATTAAATGACTTGTCGAGATCAAAACGATCATGAGCGGCATAGAGATAAATAAAAACTTGAAACTAAAGAAAGGCTTGAAACAATAGAAGGAAGCTAATCCGATTGTAGAGGAAATGGTTGCTTTTGAGTCGGATGAAATTATTAATGAACAATGGAATGGGAAGAGTGGCGATGAATGGTGATGGAGTTACTATGAAATATTAACATAAAATAAAACTTTCCACCCTTAGCGAACTACTTCTTTGTTGCACCCCTTTAACGGGAATTTGATTGGCCTTCTTTAAATATTGATTTATCTATATTTATTCTATAGCTTTTAAAGTGGTCAAGAACTAACCCTCTTGGTATTTTATACACGTTACGATTAACTAAAATTTAATAGTGTTTAAAGGGGAAACTACATTTATCTCAATATTACTTAATTTTCAATCCAACGATAATTTTAAATGCACATACCAAAGATAAATCGCCCTTCAATTATCACAAGTGACTTAAAAACATGACGACATGAGAAAATAAATGGCAGGGTGCACCTCGCAGACTTTATTTTTCCTTTATCTAAAAATGAAGATATTTACTTTTAAAAAACTCGTAATACATGTGAAACAAGATAATAATTTTTGTTGCTAAAACATGATGGGAAAATAAAGCATCACATTCGTGAAAATAGCATGAAAGAAATAATATACACTTTTACAAACACTTTTACACATAAACATTGAGAAAAGAGTAGCATATCTGTCCATCAAAGAGCATAACAATAAAATCACAATTTCAAAGTACCTTATTTAATATTTGATTATAAATCTGAATTTATTGATTTAAAAAAATATATTTCAAGAAAAATATTTTTATTTTTAACAACGATAAATTATTTCGTATATCAAAAAAGTTAATGGAATATGATCAAAATCGGAGTTTCCACTTATGTAAAGCACCATTTAAGTGATTTTCTTGGGAAAAGGAGGACTGCCATTTTGTTTTTTAAAGTAGAACAATGACTAAATACGCAATTTAGTTTTATCTCCTTTTATCCTTCAGAAAACTGCCACTGATTTTAGGGTTGATTTCAAAAACTCCTCGGGGCGAACTTAAGAAAAGTAAATAACTAATTTTATCGAGATCGATAAAATTGTTTAGGCTCTAGGCAGAGATATAGACACACAGACAGTTGGAATTACGAAAACCACTCTTTCGGTTTAAGTGGGTCATAAAACGTTGATATTCATCAAAATTTTGATTATTTTTTTAAAATTACGATCACAATACTACTATGGGGCTGAGAGAAAGTAAATATAATATCCCATAGTGAGGACTGAAGGTTAATATCGAACCCGGTTCTTCCACTGTCTCTTTTTAAGTCTCTTCCTAGCAAAATCAACATCCCTTACGGCGATGAATTTGTTCTAGCAATAAAGTGAATAAACGTCCCAAATACCCCTACTACCCACTCTTTCCATTTTCTCTTCCCGCTGCCCGTGGATTACCCCAGGAGACTTCAATTTACCGGATCGGTTGGCTTGCAGAAGTCGAGGGATTCAGACAGCAGGTTTCCTTGTGTCGATAATATTGATTTCTAGTATATCGGCTTGTCTTCTCCTTACACGCACGCACACAATGTTACTCTCAACCCCAGTTAGAGGCTTTAGATTTACTTAACCTACTACACCCTTACTCCTCAACCCCAAACCCTTACCAATTCCTCCATCGCTATCTTTGGACTTATTCATTTCGTCGTTTCTGACATCACTTTTTGCTGCCTTGTGTTGGTTGTGTTTTTTTTAACGTAACCTTACTACCTAAAACCTTTGAAAAAATATAGCATGGTATATTATTAAGTCAATATGTTGTATGTGCTCAAACAAAAAAAGTGGAAAAAAGTAGCAACCCTTTGACCGTGTAAGAATTTTTATCTCCACTTATCTATATTTACTATCATGATATTTCATTTTGCGTTGTTTTCTATTTTCCATACTTTCATAACAAATTCGTAGATGGAGTGGAAATGAATCCATTTAATTACCGTAGGATGACGAAAACTCGGCAGAAAATTATTATTATTATTACTTTGTCAATAAATGCCACTTTTTATGTCTTTATGAAATGTTTGATATAGTATGATTTTCATATGAAGCTTGTTATTTGAAAACTATAGACCCATGTTACCACATAGCCAAATAAAAATATTACAAATTGTATTTATATTCTTAGTCCGTTTAACAAACGGTATAAAGAGAAATTATATATTAATTCATAAGAAAGTATAATTGGATGCTTTTGGTAAATTTCTAGATAAACTAAAATAATTTCAGTAGGAGGTTTAAGCATCAAAATAAAATCTAGGTACTCCTAAACAAATGCATTTACCCTCAGGTACTTTCTATTAAATAAAGTACATATTAAAACATACAAAATAAAACGGTTTAGTTGGAAGATGTTCCAAATTAGAAATCACCGAGACTTGTTAGTATAAGTAATGGCCATGTTTTATTTAATAATACTAAATCAAGTAATTTAATTGTATGATAAATTAGGATGTGGACACAGGCCACATTGAAGCTTCATGTTTTTAGAAACATGTACTTATTATTATTATTATTATTATTATTATTATTATTATTATTATTAGCACCGCGTCTTACTACCCGTTCGGGTTATACGCACTTACGTTAATGTGTAATGGTAGGGTGATTGTGAGATGAAATGGAGGACCTACAGTTTAACGTGGAATCCGAACCGCGGTGGAGGCCTGGCATTCCCCACATTCACAAGATGTCTTGTCAGAGGTGAAGGAAAGGTTTGGTAATCAGATAAATCGGTGCCGGGACCGAGGATTGAATCCCGAACCCCAGCACAGAAGTCCGACACCTTACCCCTAGACCACCAGGTCACCAAACATGTACTTAATTCCTAGCCAATGTACTGTCCCTTAGTTTTTTTAATTGTTTTTGGTCATCGCCTTTTACTACCCTTTCGGGTTGTACGCATATGTACCGATTGCGATAATGTGTTAGGGGTTAGGAAAATCGAATTTAGAGGTAGTGTATCCGCATTTGCGTGGAGGGAGAATAGAAAAACATTTAGGAAAAAACACCTCAATACACCCGACAGGTATTCAAACCACGATCTCCCCATCATCAGCAGGTCAGTATGTTGTAAGTGACGCCTTGGACGATTCTACCTGAGAAGCGGCTTTTTATTATTATTTTGTTCATAGAAAGTGCACCCGCATTAGAGTATATTAATCCAGTGTTATGTCTTACAACCTTTCAGACTACCCTCATAGTTACACTAATTGGACCCGCTTCGGTGGCCACATAGTCTAAGGCGTACCTCTTGCAGTAGACTAGATTGCCGATGGCGAGAATATTGGGGTTTAAATTTCTGCTGGGTGTTACTGGGTGTGGTTTTTTCCGAAATGTTTTTTTCCGATCTACGTCCACGCAAATGTGGGCACACTTTATTTAAATACGTTTCTCATCCCTAAAACCATTAGCGTAATTAGTACGCAAGAGTATAACCCGAATGGGTAGTAAGAGGTGGTGTTAAAAAGAAATACTTTAATAGGCCAAGTATGAGAAAGTTAGAACCTCGACAAAATGAAACGAGTTAAAGACTTGTTGCTTAAAAAAAATATTATGCGCGGTCCCAACGCTGACACACAGCCAGACACAGCTTCTAGAAGTTAAAAGTGGTTTTTTTTCCTTGGAGCCCTTGAGATCTATTAAAGTATTCAAGTAAATTGTAGCAAGACGTGGTGAACAAAAAATAAACCTGTTTATAAATCCTCACGTGAGATATCTTTCTTTTGAAATTAGGGTTGAAACTGTTAGTTGCTATGGTTAACTTGTCAAATAACCTTTATTTAAATAAGAGTTAAAAGTTGACAATTCTAAATAAGATGTGCTATTTAACTTTAGTAAAAGTTGTTGTTTTTCCTCTCCAACAAGGAATTGAAACAAACTTTTTTCTTTCAACCCAGGGGAAAAACTTTAAATTTCCCAGTCACGTGGCTGGCGGCAATTGTTGAAAGTGTTTTGGTTGGTTTAATGATATAGTAAATAACCGGATCAATATCTTGACCACGTTTAGCAAAGAAAGAAAGAAAGAAAGACAGAAAGTGGTACAGTCATTTTCACTCGATATATAATATATTATATATCTATGTGTATATGTTATTATTAGCACCACGTCTTACTACCCGTTCGGGTTATACGCACTTACACTAATGTGTAATGGTAGAGTGACTTTGAGATGAAATGGAGGACCTACAGCTTAACGTGGAATCCGAACCACGGTGGCAGCCTTGCATTCCTCACATTCACAAGATGTCTTGTCAGAGGTGAAGGAAGGGTTTGGTAATCAGATAAATATGTGCCGGGACCGAGGATTGAACCCCGGACCCCCAGCACAGAGGTCTGACACCTTACCCCTAGACCACCAGGTCACCCTATGTATATATGATTTTTACATGTATTTACATATATAATATGTAATATAATAATAACATTAATATTATTATGTATTCGGTCTTACGACAGGTCCATTCTTTTTGTGAGTAAACTTAGAGCACTATTGCATGCACCCTTGTCCTTTGCCTCCTTCAGCTCACAGAATTTTCTCTCTTCCTTCAAGTCATCCGATATTTGAATCCTCCTTCCTAAGCTTCTCTTTCCCTAAACTTTTTTTCCTTCCATGACCACGTTGATCGGAAGAAACAGTTAACAAAATCAATAAATTTTTGTGTGGTCAAGATATTAGAGGGATCAACGGGGAGGTGGGGGTGGGGTCACACGTATGTATGGGTCTGGTTCCTTTTTAATTCTGGCCTAGTATTCTAGAAGTGAAGGATTCCAGACCCTTAGCTGGCACCAGCCCTATATATACACGGTCAGCAATAGCTGGGTGTAGTGATGGGCATAATCGAATGATTTTAAGAATCAAATAATCATACGATTATTTGAAAAATATTTGAATGAATCGCAATAATCATTCGAATGATTTTGAGAAGTAGTAAAGAGTCGGTACTAGTTGCTCGTTTTGCTTTGTGCTACTATTCTCTTCACCCTGCTGTCGGATCTCCCAACACGCATTCCTTTGCTTTTGCAGCTTATCAACACGTTTCTTTAGCTGTATTTGGTCTTTGACGCCGGCACAAGTAACCAAAGTACAACCTCAACAAAATACTACACAGTTAACGCATTAGTCACATAAGTACCTCGAAATCAATATAAATATTTTTGCATGTGATTAATAATAAAATGAAAAACTTACATTTCCCTTTGTGTTTAAAAGAATCAAGAAAATTGACCCTTTAATATTTCCTAAACATAAAAAATATATAAACCCTTACAATCCTATGTATGAATCGGGTAAGTGATAAAATACTTTCGATTTCAATCTCTGAATCAATTATATGTTTCCTGAAAGCTTCACTTAGAATCAAACACACAATTACTACTCGACAAACGACGATGTAAGTTTTCTAGATAATGGTATTTTGTATTATAAGAATGTAAAATTATTTCAATTAATAAAATTATACCACGATATGAATATTACAGCCCAGCAATGTTTTATTAAATATATAAAAATATATACTTATCTATTTAATAAATTTAAGTCAATGTTAAAAAAATTTATCTCTCAAACATTTCGTGCTATTTACGTTTAGTTAGTTAGGAAGGTAACATTTAAAGGAAATAAAAAATAACAATCTACTTAGTTATGTAGCGAAATAATCGAATCATTTTGTAATTTTCATTCTAATTATTTTTGTCTCATATTCGATTGTAAATTGTATAGCCACTTAAACTTTGTATTAAATTAGCCTTAGAATCATTCGAAAGCATAAGGTCGATTATTGTGTAGCAATGAGGACTATATATTGAAAATGAACCTAATAAAAATTAAGACCTGTATAGAGATAACCTGGAAACATTCATAATCATAAGGTCGATTTTCCTCAGCACTTCTGGCAAGGGTGGGGTAAGAGAATGAATCGGCCAGCTCTCGTCAAGTTAGCTACTGTTTTCATTCGAATGTTTTTTTTTTCATTTATTGAATTTATAATTCGAATGATTCTGAAAGAATCGAATGAACCAATTATTCAGAATAATCGAATGAATCGATTCTATTCATCCGATTGTGCCCATCACTAACCGGGTGTGCTCAGTTCTTGGTTCTCAACCAGTTGAGTCCGGGAGCGGACCGGCGAGTCTGGGAGTGGACCAGCGAGTCTATCATTCTTGCGACGCGTGTCATTATAGTGTTTATGGCACAGGGACCAGTAGCGGTGTGCCGTGAGTGTCTTTGACATTGAAATTGTAGTGTGCCGTGAATGAACATTTTAGGAAACTGATATTTGGATATTTTATTTAGTTTTTTTTATCAACAAGCTGTTTACTTGATTTAGTGCAATTCTATTTTATGTGGTTTCATTTGTTTATTGATTTACAAACAATTACTTGTATTACTTTAGTCAATGAACTGTTAATTTGTAAATAAGCCAGTGTGATTCTATTTATTATGATCTCATTTGTCTATTAATCTACAGACTATTACTTTGACTACTTAATTTGTTAAATTATTTAATGTATATTTAATTTTTGTTAATTTTTTTAGTGGTGTTTTTAATAGTCAAAACCTTGGATGATCTGCGAGTATTTTAGTTCATATTTAACCTGCAACATACCTTGATACCCCCAAAAGAACTCGTGGTTCACACGGTCACGTGTGAACGGCCCGTGATCCTCCCAATATCTATCAAAAGTGACATCTGAATATCACATGACATGAAATATGAAAACGTTAAAGTAAATATAATATATTTTTAACTATAATATGCTATTTATATAGAAATAAAACCGTACATGGTGACCTGGCGGTCA
The DNA here is from genome assembly GCA_901482245.1 of Timema douglasi. Lineage (NCBI taxonomy): Eukaryota > Metazoa > Arthropoda > Insecta > Phasmatodea > Timematidae > Timema > Timema douglasi. Next base: position 27,094 of record CABEEJ010000090.1, on the reverse strand, counting down.
AGGGGTAAGGTGTCAGACTTTTGTTCGGGGGTCCGGGGTTCAATACTTGGTCCCGGCACATATTTATCTGATTGACAAACCCTTCCTTCACCTCTGACAAGACGTGTATTAATCACAACTTGTGAATGTGTGGCATTCCAGGCCTCCATCATGGTTCGGATTCCACGTTAAACTGTAGGTCCTCCATTTCATCTCACAATCATCCTACTATTACACATTAGCGTAAGTGCGTAGAACCCGAACGGGTAGTAAGACGCGGTGCTAATACTACTAATACTAGGAACCGTACATACCACTTTAACTAAATTAACTTGAGTATTTCAACCAAATTGTTGAATAAGTTATTTTTTTATCTTTTAACACTTCACTTTATCAGTTGTTTTAAAATTTATATAAGGTTTAAAGATGTATTTTAGAATGTCAGGTCTCGGATCTACCCATTCGTCAAACCTATATATCAGAGCATAATGTGATTTCCGCAATTATCCCTGAACTTGACAAGTTGCGTCATATGCGTTTGTCATTTGTTTCCGAGTTTGTTCCGCATCAGCTCCATCTACTTGTCAGACACACTCATTGGAAATATAATGTTATTCAAATAATACAACTCTTTGGCGTCAGCCTGCAACAGAGCTATACCGACCGACCGACCGACCGACCGCCGTCTTTTGGTGAAGATATTACCAGCTTTCGGATAGTGTCATGTGGTCAGTCAGCACAACAAATCCTTTGGACGTTAGTATCAGTTTTCTAGATCGGAGCTGCTAATTTTTTCTATCAATTAAATCTTCATTTGTCCTCATGAGGCTGATTTAACCCCGTTACAGACCCAACGCTTCGCAGAAAAATCTGAAAGTGCTGGGGACCAAACCCAGGACCTATGAATCTGTAGCCAGGAACTCTGACTTTGGCTGGGTTTGAACCCATGAATATCGAGTCCTGAAGCGAGCACTTTATCCCAAGACCACCACTATAGTTTAAATTATTATATCCTATGCTGCCTTCATTTAGTGGTTTATTTAAGATTATCAAGACTATTTTTACCACCAAAAAATAAGTTCGTGCGTAAAAGCACAAAATTTGCTCTGTTTAAATTTTTATATCCATTGGACATTTGAATCAAGCTTAAGGGTGCATTTAATGGCAGCCCCAATTGAAAAAAAAACTATCATTTAATTATTGGTTTAAAAGAGCTTCACAAACAAGGTCATTTACAATCCACTAAAAATTGAAAATAAATTGAAAATAATTATATTAAATAAAAAAGTTTATATATGACCTTGCATTAAAGTAGCCTACATAAACTCCAGAATATTTATTTTTCCTTTATAAAACATATTCTTGTTTAGTATAGTTATTTGAACTGCTGAAAATAGAATAATTCTGAGCGGTGACAACTCATTTATATATTGTTTGTAAATATCCCAAATGACCATCCTTAACTTTATTAACTACACCATTAAGTTAGAAGTCGTATCTTACTGTTTTACTACACGTTGTTGTTTTTTTGCACTTTGATAACAGATTTATATTGCTTTACTGCTCTCTGTATTGCCCTATAAATACCAGCCTTATTTGCTCTCTCTTTTACTTTGTAAGATATGATCTTTAACTTTATTTACTACATTCCGTTTTATCATGTAAGCTATCAGCTGAACCTTACTCCACTCTACTCAGTTACCATGTAAGCTAGTAGGTTACTTTGCTTTGCTATACTCTGTAATCTATTAGCCTTATTTCATTTCATTTTGTTATACCCTATAAGTCAGCAGCTTTTCATTACTTATTATTATTAGCACCGCGTCTTACTACCCGTTCGGGTTATACGCACTTTTTTCATTACTTAATGTTGCTATACCTTTCAATATAGCTGCCTTATTTCATTTCACTTTGTTATACCCTATAAGTAAGCAGCTTTAAATTACTTAATGTTGCTATACCTTTCAATATAGCTGCCTTATAGGGTATAACAAAGTGAAATTAAATAAGTCAGCAGCTTTACATTACTTATTTTTGCTATACCTTTCAATATAGCTGCCTTATTTCATTTCACTTTGTTTATACCCTATAAGATTATGTATTTACTTAGTTTTCTTCACTCTCTTATACCTTGTAAGCTAGCTGTCTAGCTGTCTTAGCTTCCATTTCTTCACTTTTTTTCCTGCTATTTTTAAGATAACATAACAACTTCGCTTTATGGCATTCACTTTTAAAGTGTTGGAAAATAGAAAAGTCCGTTCAACGTAGGAATTGTTTTCTGAAAGGCCTTTTTCACAACTAGAAATCTATTATATAGTAGGATATTGGTAGGAAAAAGGACCTTTCAGAGAGCAATTCCTACCGTTAATGGATTTCTCTTAAAGCTTTGAAGACGACAGACTTAACCTTATTTCACTCTTGTACGCACTTATATAACAGCAAAGTGTAGTAAAGCAAATGAAGGAATTTTACCTGGTAGAGCTAACACATTGTAGCTAATCTAGAGCAAGGCAAATCCTACTCTAGATAATGTGTGCATTAGACTCTACACCGCGTGAAGATATGTAACTTATCGTTAGAGGAAGATGGGTGACTTGACGAGTCCTGTTACATTTATTTGAAAAGGTTCTCTCATGTGTATAAATCCCTTACTCGTCCTTTCTGTCAGCCATTCATTCGTTCGTCAAAATTCCTGGTTGTCATACGCCAGTCCTCTAACGGGGATTTAGGAATCCAGGGCGGTAGGAGGGGGGAGGGGGGTATTTGACGTGAAACTCGAGGGTGCAGACATTCTGATAAGAGAAAGACACAAAGAAAGATAGAAGGAGGTATAGACCGGTCTTAAAAGCAAAGAGGAAGGTAATCGAGGAATAAAGTTTCAATTGCAGTGACAAAGTTGGAGTGGTGAAAGAAATAATATTACAAGAAAATGTCGGACACGCCAATTGTTTAAATATACACATTATTTAACTTAAACCATTATCTAGGTTCACTGCTGGTAAGACCGACTGTTAAGGCTCTAGAATAGTTAAGAAGAAATTATTAAATGCCAGAAACCAAGAGGGTTCATAACGTTACTGTGTGGCACTGTCTAGCAGGAGGAAACTATACAGGCTGGGAATAATATACAAATTATTACTATTATTATTGTTCTGTCTTACTGAAGGTCAATTCTTTTTGTCAGTGAAGTTAGACCACCAATGCGCCCTGTCCTTTGCCTTCTCCTTGATCTACAAGAATTTTCTTATTTCCTTCAAGTCATTTAATATTTGAATCCTCTTTCTACCTCCTTTTGCCCTAAACCTTGCCTTCTATGACGTTGTGCAGAAAAAGAGTTCCTCCTAAGGATGTGTTCGATCCAGTTGGCTTTGTACAGAAGAATCACATCCAAAATGGTTCTCATCTCAGCCCAGTATTCTTATGAATAATTCGTTTGTCACTCTGTCTGTCCACCTGATCTTCTCAAGTCTTCTCCAGCACTATATTAAAAAGCTCTCCAAGTATTTCTTTTCCATCTTTATAACAGTCCAAGTTTCTGATCCATGCAGCGCGATGCTCCAAATGTAACATTTCATCAGTTTCTCCCTCAGTTCCAAACTCAACTTGCTGGTCAGCAGTAACCTCTTATTGTTGAAATCTTCCTTGAGCCTGGCGATCCTCAACCTAATTTCCTTTGTACAGTAGGCATCCTTCCTCATCAGACTTCCCAAGTACTGTCACTGCTATATATTTTCCAACTCATGGATATAAATTTTGATTTTTAGCGGCTCTTCATAACGCCATCACATTCGACTTCTCATTATTGACCTCCATGCCGAATCTTTTCTCTCTCTCTCTCTCTTTCTCCACCAGCTGGTTCATTATTTCTTGCAATTCGTCTTTATTTTTTTACCAGCAACGTTAGATCATATGTGGTATTCCCCTTATTAAATTACATTATTCGCTTAACAAATATCCATTTTATACTCTTATACCAGTTACATTTCATTTACCGGACATTTATATCTTAGTGATCAACCGAAATATGTGCATTTTTGGACATTTCAGAGTGGAAACTTTAAACTATGTTTACAAGTTTTTGTATGCAAAAAAAAAAAAAAACGTATAAAAATATTTTAAAATCATTACATACAACACCAAACAAATATATTACTACCACTTTAATCAATTTTTAACCTAAGCCCAGAACTTTATTGTC
>CABEEJ010000090.1:12428-22897 GCA_901482245.1 Timema douglasi | reverse complement strand
AAAAAAAAAAAAAAACGTATAAAATTGTTTTGTGATCATTCCATTCAACACCAAACTAATATATTACTACCACTTTTATCAATATTTAACTTAAGCGCAGAACTTTATTGGTACCGCGTTTCCACGATATCTAGGCAGACGCCTTAAGACATCAGCTACAATATTTTTAAATTAATTTTAACATTTTAACCACATTACTTGATATAGATCAACTGTTAATATCTATTAATTTTCCATTCCCACGAGTGGTAACGACTGTTAGCAGTGCTATCTAGCGATACTTTATTTAAACTGATTGTTTTCCAACGGACGTGTGCGGCGGCGGTCATCCGTTCCCTGAGCGGGATTCAAACTCCGATATCCTCGTTATCAGCAGGTCAATTTGTTTCAAGTGGGACGCTTTAGACCATTTGAACCCCGAAGCGGGTTGATGTATATATTTATAATGACACCCGGTACAAATTATAGAAGGCCTCTCCAAAATATATTAATATTAAGCACTTGAACTGGATAATATCGAGATCACATTAGTTTTCTAACACGGCATTAGAATGTTCTCAAGGAATCGAGACCGGAGATACGAGACGCGAAAAATGTCAGTGTATTTGAAGCTTTTATCGTAAAACTTTTTTTTTTTTTTTCAAAAGAAGTAGAAACATAGGAGTTTAGTTGTTTTTTTCACACGGTGACATCATCAGTTGTTGAATATCTGCCAATGGTATCCTGGAATTTAATAAAAATATTTTCTCTTAATTTAAAAAGTTTACCATATAGTTCTGCTATGCTTTTGTTAGATATTCAACATCTGTTGATATCACCACGAGAAGAAAATTTATCTTCCTGGTTCTACGGGGGCAATATTTTATTTGCTATAAAAACTTCATACCAAAAAAGCAAAAAAAAAAAAAAGATCTATTCACACGTTTCCTACACTTTTACTTTAATGGACTTCCATCACAGCCGCAATTCTTTATATTTTATAGAATTTTATAAATTACAAATTTCTCAAAATGAATATATGAGAATAGTAAGGTAGAAAGGTAGGGCTTTATTTTCTTTACAAAATAAGGCGATAATTATTTAGAACCGAGCAACAAATACTGAAGCATTATCAAAGAGAACAATGTAACATCAACATTGATCTTCCCTTTGCTTTAGATGTGAAGTTTTTGTTCTCAAATTTCTAAAGAGGATCATACAATACGAGTTGACTGTTTCAGTCGAGAGATATTTTTTTCCGGCTATCTGATAAAAAAAAATCGTTACCTCTCTTGCCTGTTTCACCATGAAGAGGCAAGTTAAGAAAGGATTTGTGTTGCTAGCATTTATTTTTACTTAAGAGAATCTTCAATTTGTAACATTGAAACAAAAACCTTTCTTTTTTTTATTAGGGGTATTTAACGTGCGCTTTCTGTATCGACTAATTATTTCAGTAAACGACTTATAAACTAACTTAAATCTATAACAAACACAACACTCACTCACTCGGCCGTTAATTTGTCACTGTAAAACGAAAAATAACAATTTCTCTAATTATATATTTCTAGGAAAATTTGGAAAATGTTTGTATTAATACTTTTCCCTCTTTTCCCCTGTACCCTTCAAACTTGAAAATCAGACTTAAGACCTCTTCCGGGTAAAAGTTGAACACTTCTCTCAAACTCCATAGTGCCGGGTCAACACGGCTTTAATATACTTTCTCACACCTCGCATCAAGGTCAGTCATTCGGATTTTGGTTGGTCAATGACAGGTGAAAATTAGTAAAACATAGTAAAAAACTAATTTTTTTTAAATGATTTTATCAAGATTATTAACTGATGTGTAAGACATTTAACCCGAACGGAAAGTAACACTTGGTGCTAAAGAAAATTTGTAGGTACCCTCTACCCTGAAAAGTACCGTGAAAGTTTCCGTTATGGCATGGATTAAAAGGTAGAGCCATAATGTAATCCATCACAGAAATACTGCTACCTTTCAGGGTAAACGGAGTGTACTCTCCCCTCCCCCCTCTTACCAACTCAGTTGCAAGTTTATCTACTGAGTTAAATGTTCCGGGATCGATTCCTAATGTTTAAAAACTTATCGTTGATCAAATATGAAATTATCGTATCATAGGAGTGGTTTGACAGCTTAGGGTGTGTTCTTTGTGTCTGCTATAGAATTAAGCTAATTTCTTACAAAAAAAAAATCTTTATAAAATGAACCTTAAATACCGCTAAAAATATTTCCCTTTTTAGAGTCTACATTTTAATTTTAAATTGTGTAATCTTATATTTTATTATGAATAAAAATTATTAGAACAGAAGGTTTATCTATTACATTAATTCTAATGAACGATGAGAAATTTCGTGGCAAATTGTAATAGTTCTACTTTTTTTTGAACAGTTTTATTTTAAATAAGAGAACAAAAAAATCTAGGTCTTCGAGAGGCTTTTTTTTTTTGATTTACAATCTGTGTATCTGAAACGTCTCGACGCTAAAACGACGCTTGCGTGAAATTAGAAATCGCACCCAAAAAAAAACTTTCCTGAAACGTCTGGTTACGGTTTCTTATTTTCAGGATTCTACCACAATTTGTTTTACTAAAGAAGAATCACGAGATATGTTAATACTGATCGTCTTCTTCCTTTCACAGTGATAAATTAACGGCCGGGGGCTTGTGTTTGTCCTAGATTTAAATTAGTTTATAAGCCATGTGTTCATGTAATCAGTCGGTTCAGAAAGTGCACGTTAAATATCTCAGATAAAAAAAAAAGTTATTTACCTTAATTGGGTAGGAATAAAAGTAATTTGTAATTTTATAAGAAATGTACTCGTACTTGCATGGAGGGAGAGTGTTAAAACATTAATGGCAATCCCTGTCAGTGCACCCGGCCGGGATATGAACGCTGACTTCTCCGTTGCGGGAAAATCATACAAGAAGAGTCTGACGCCTTAGTTTACGTGTTCACCAGTGCAGGTATATTAACTAACGTTCAAGGAGCCTAAAGCAGATATTGTGTTAGTTTCAAATTTTGGCTCAAAATTTTGAAAATAAACACAAAACTCACAATCAACTTGGACTTGTAAATATCTACATTGGTTGTAACAGTGTGTAGGACGTTAGGCTCACAATGGACTAGATTTTCTCTAATAGGGAGTTCGAGGATTGAATCTTGGCCAAGTCCACTAAGGGATTGTGTCACCAATTCGTTTCACTCTGGTTTTCCCTTCCCTTATCTCCACACAAATGTGGGTGCAGTTCCTATAAAACTACACCTTTAATTCCTTTACCATTGATAAAACCACTAAATATCTTATCTTCTAAAATGTATTGCCTAAAAAAAAAAGGTAAATAATAATTTACTGAAATATTAAGGATTTCACTATTCAAACTAGCTTTTTAAAAAAATCAAATATATCTAGTTTAAGTGAAAAATATAAAAGTATATTAAATTTAACCACAATAATTTATCTTGTAGCGTGCAAAAAAAAATAATAACGTTAATTAAATATTCTTCTTTGCGCCTACGTTGCGCTTTGTTTTTCGTAGTTCACTCAAATATAAGCAGAAATGTCGGCTAGCTAAAAGTTGCTGCATGGTTGAGCACAGATAAGCTTTTGCAGACGTTTAGAAATCCTGTTTTATTTATGGTGGGTTGATATTATTTAATATTGTTTTCACTAAAATGTAGGCATAAGCTTCTGACCAGTTAAAAAAAAATTAAATTCCTCTTAAAATATGTGTTAACTTACATAGAATCCTATAAAGCAATCCAACATTATTTTGAAATTTTCTGTTGTGACCCTATCAAAACAGGACTTTATTTAATAAAGGAGGGCTAGATCTCAAATTTACAAATTTTCACGTAAAGCATCGTTGATGTTTTTTTTGTAAGTTTAAACCCAAAATTTAAACTTTTTAATAGGTCAGGGAAAGCCATAGGTATGAAGTTTTTGAGGAGCATGATAGCTGTCTCCAGAAGAGATAGGATTAGGAATGAAGATGTAAGGTCTAGAGTTGGGGCACAGGGGTGATATGAGATAGTTGAGGAAGCTAGGATGAGATGCTATGGACACTTAATAAGGATGGAAGGGGAGAGGATTCCAAGAAGATTAATGGATATGAAATATGTAGGACAGAAATCGCAAGAGAGACCAAGGAATAGATGGAAGGAACAGATATAAGGGAGAGGAGATTGGAGGAAGAATAATGGAAGGACATTGGGAGATGAAGGAATTTAACTAAACGGACATGGCCATGGACTGGAAACAGTTCATGATGATGATGATGATGATGATGATGATGATGATGATGATGATGGTGAGAAACCTATTGAAAACTTTTGCCGACTTTGGTTGAAAACGATATTTAAAAATATCAAACAACTTCTAAAATAATGCGGATTTCTAAACGTCTGCAACACGTCTTAGTGATTTACCATGCAACCCTATTGGATAAGATACCCTCTTTCATTTAAACAAATGATGTAAAAAAAATACAAATTTTAAGGTGTAACACCTTAGCCCAGTCGGTAGAGTGTCTTAAAGTTCCCGGGATTGATTCACGGTATGGCCGAAAAAATATTGATAATAATTAGTCATAAATCAAGGTAAAGAGGGATCTGGGTGTTTTGTCAGTTATATAATTGAGTATATACGTAAATCGTGTTCTGATATAGTCAGCCTGTTCAGAAAGTTCACGTTTAATGTCCCAAAATAATTAAACACTAAAATAGTATTAAAAACCTTGTCAATGTTATAAAAGATAAACCCAGAAGTTTCTATGTTTTGAATAATTCCAACTATTGTCGCCTCGAGATAGATATTTTGCAATACTTCATACAGTTGTGCTATGCGGGTTGTTTCCTCATTTTAAATACAGGGGACACTTTGATTTGAGTGTTCCTTTTAAATTATTTTTTTTTAGCATCACGTTTACTACCCGTTCGGTATTAATTACGCTAATATTATTTAGGTATTAGTAAGGTTTTATTTATAGAAAGTGTACCCTCATTTGCATGAAGGGACAGTAGAAAACCATTTTGATAAAATCACCCGATCTAGATTCGAACCTCTATCTCTGTCATCAGCAATTTAGTCTACTGCAAGAGTAGTGTCCAAAAACATGCGGCCATAGAAGCTAGTCACCTTAAAACTAGAATATATAATTCAAATCGTCATTTTTTCTATGAACTCCGGACCTAGCAATAGTTTGTTTATCTCTCTGTGTTCAACATCCCCGCGTAAATAAACACTTTTTAACCCATCAAAATATTATTTTGTCGTACCCACCCGTACACATATATAAAACTGATAAAGTTGACCAATTCAACAAGCGTGTTTAGAATGAAACCAATTTGACAACTTCAAGAGACATGTTATTTTTGAAAACCCATTTGATTACTTCAACAGACGTGTATCAACACCCACATGAGCCCTTGAGCTAGTGGATGATATACTTTTAAGCATGATTGAAAATAACCCCATGATGTAGTGGTCAATGCTCTTGGCCACCAACCTAGGGGTCCTTGATTCGATTCCCGGCTGGTGTCATGGGTGGTTTTCTCAAAAGGAGATCCATCTCAACCTTCACCAGGATCTGGTTTGGTTAGGAATCGTCCCATACTCAGAGCTGATGATTTCCGCACGTCCATCACAGACTCTGCCATAAAAATTTAGTGAAGGATGATTCCTGGATATCTCAGTGGTTATTGCATTGCCGTACTAAGCCAAAGGTCCTGGGTTAAATTCCCATGGTCAGGTGTTATCTTTCAATAGAAAGAAAGAAAATAATTTTTTGTAAAAAAATGTATTGCCAAATGTGACGACAGCAGCTCACCATATGGTCTTGCATTACTATTATTATTATTATTATTATTATTAGCACCACGTCTTACTACCCGTTCGGGTTATACGCACTTACGCTAATATGTAATGGTGGGGTGATTGTGAGATTGAAATGGAGGACCTACAGTTTAACGTGGGATCCGAACCACGGTGGAGGCCTGGCATTCCCCACATTCACAAGCTGTGATTAATACATGTCTTGTCAGAGGGGAAGGAAGGGTTTGGAAATCAGGTATATCTGTGCTGGGACCGAGGATTGAACCCCGGACCCCCAGCACATAAGTCTGACACCTTACCCCTAGACCACCAAGTCACCATGGTCTTGCAAATCATATGGTTTAGCGAATGGACACATAATAGTACATATGGTAAGGGCAACCGCGAAGTAGCGGCCTGAGTGAAACGTAACCAACCGATCGTAGGCAGTTGCTGCCAACTGTCAGTGACTCGATGAACGCCGAGCAAGTAGCTGTTGCTATGTGATACCTTCTCTAATAGTTCTAACGAGTGACGGAACCCGGATTGCACTAGCCGCTGTGCATATCGGTGAGCACGCACACTAAACATCAGACTCGTCTAGTTCGGTATCTCGTTCATAGGGAAGCTGGGACTCCAATCTCAGCAGGGTGTCTTTAGGGTATTTTCCCCCAAAAAGTATTTTAACTTTTTATTTTTTTAATACACCACCGTTCCTGTTCGGGCTATAAGCATGAGTACAAACACACTAATGCGTTAAGGATGAAGAAGGTTGAATTTAGAGGAAGTGTACCAGCATTTTCCTGGATCAAGAATGGGGGGGAAACGATTGATTAAAAAAACACCCGTTCCTCCCGACTGGGATTCAAACCCCAATCTCCCCGTAATCATCAGTCTCTAGTATATTGTGAGAGTGACTTCTTGGACCATGCAGTCACTGAAGTGGATTTGCGACATGCTAAAAAATCTGCGAATATCTGACTAAGAACGTCTATACAAATCAAACATCGGCTGTTATAAATTAGATAATTTGGACATTATTAGCTCCAAAAAAAAGGGATTTTTTTTTTCTTCCTGTCTGTCAATTTACATAATATACGTTAGTAACGAGTATTATTATCCTTTTCCCTATGAAGACTATTGTTCTAGTTACATGATCACGGACAAAAGAGAAGTGGAATCAGGAAATCCGTCCGCGCGTGCGCGTCGGGGATATTTGTGCTCTCCACCATAGCATAGAGGGGGAAGTTGATTGGGGGAGAGTGTAGAAAGAGACAAGAGATAGATCTAGTGGGGCTTTTTTTTTCGACGTGGGGTCATGCACGTTTAATACGTCACCGATCATTGGCTCCAGTAGACCAATCACTGTTCACGTTACTTACGCTTCCTCTCTTCTTCCCGAATACTCCTCCCTCCCTCTCACCAACCAACTCCTCTTTCTCATGTTCCATCTTCTTCTTTTTTTTATATTTCCGTTTCATTTATTTGATTAAACATATAAACAAACTCGGATTGACTCTTTAACTGCCGTATAAGGGGAAAACGAAGGATTCGCAAGCAAGTAAAATAAAAAAAATAAACCGAGGAAATGTTCGAACGTGGATTTATTTTATTGGTGTCTGTCTTGGAAGTGAATAAGATTTGTGTTTTATTCTAAGGTTGAATTGGTCCCCATTATTTGAGAAAAAGGCTCTGTTAACTAAAATAGCCCCATGGCTTCTTTGGTGCTGACTGACAGCTCACAGTTGACGGCTTTGAAAAGTTACCAAACCAAATTATGTATCCCTACGCCGAACCAAATGATCTGCAAAAACATGCATTTAGCAGCTGTCACTTCTGACAGTCAAAATTTAGGTATATACCTAAATGTTGACTGTCATCAAGAGATAGATCTAGTGGGGCTTTTTTTTTCGACGTGGGGTCATGCACGTTTAATACGTCACCGATCATTGGCTCCAGTAGACCAATCACTGTTCACGTTACTTACGCTTCCTCTCTTCTTCCCGAATACTCCTCCCTCCCTCTCACCAACCAACTCCTCTTTCTCATGTTCCATCTTCTTCTTTTTTTTATATTTCCGTTTCATTTATTTGATTAAACATATAAACAAACTCGGATTGACTCTTTAACTGCCGTATAAGGGGAAAACGAAGGATTCGCAAGCAAGTAAAATAAAAAAAATAAACCGAGGAAATGTTCGAACGTGGATTTATTTTATTGGTGTCTGTCTTGGAAGTGAATAAGATTTGTGTTTTATTCTAAGGTTGAATTGGTCCCCATTATTTGAGAAAAAGGCTCTGTTAACTAAAATAGCCCCATGGCTTCTTTGGTGCTGACTGACAGCTCACAGTTGACGGCTTTGAAAAGTTACCAAACCAAATTATGTATCCCTACGCCGAACCAAATGATCTGCAAAAACATGCATTTAGCAGCTGTCACTTCTGACAGTCAAAATTTAGGTATATACCTAAATGTTGACTGTCATAAGTCAGCTGTCAGTCAGCACCAAAGAAGCCATGGGGTTACTGTATGTCGGATAACCTTGATTTTAATTTAATTTTTTTATTTTATAAAGGTGTTCGTTCTTTAGATCTTATTTTCAGATTTGATTTTGAAATAATTTGTTTTAAATATGATTATTTTGATTGGGGCATGAGTGCGCGAAGAACAAAGAAAGTAAAAAAAAAGGTACCCAGTTGGAATCGAGACTCGGTCACGATGGTACACTAACCATAAGTTTTCAAATATTTTATATTATTCAAAAATAAGCTAAAATAACATAACTGTTTAAAAAATACAATTTTAATGTCAACATAGCACACGAGAGTTTCTATGATCGAGGGCTAAAGGACCTACCAATTTTTGTGGGAAAGGTATTTTTACATACGTTCCAGCGTTCTTTTACATGCGACAATCGACATGGGGTGGACGGTTTTATTTCTCCTCCGAATAAAGCTGTGCTGCTGATTTTTATCGCTCAAGACAAAGCTGTCAAACCCGACTGGGTTTGAACCCACCAACATCGGCTCTTGAGGTGAGCACTTAACCCCCAAAATCATCGAAGTCGACACCACGTGTTCTATCACTGTTGGAGCATGCGCTGTGTAGAGACTGGATTCTTAGGCACCAAAATTGTTTAGAATAGGCAATCAAATAGGCATTAAAAATATGAGATCTAGGCACCAGAATAGGTTCTTAAGTAAAAATGAAGGTTAGTTTTCTTAAGTTACAAAAGAGATCAAAGCAATTTTCTCAAAATCGGCTCTGACAATTTTGATTAAAATTCATATCTAGGAATTATTTGAGATTACAAACAAAATGGCGCATCTCATTTTCCCATGAATATTACTTAGGGGGTATCTTACATAAGCGGAATTCTCAAATTTGTACCATATCCCCGCAAATTTTTTTAGATATGAAATAATTTATTATTGCAACATTTTTGGTATTTTATTTAAATATATAAAGTTTTTAGTTGGAATAATGTTTTTTAAAAGCAATATTTTTTATTTATAGCCAACAATTTTTCTTTAAATATAGCTTTTGGAAATGGTTAGTTAAAAATGCACAGAATAAATTATATGTTTTTGTAACAGTGTATATTATTTCATGTACACTATATGGTGAAATGCGATGTGTTTTTTTCCCCTATTATGTTTCAAAACCAATGTATATTATTTCGTTTCAATTATCCTAAAAGTTATATATTTTATTAGATAAAATATTGCGCGTCTGAGATACATCAGTCATAGGTGGCCCAGTAGCGGAAAGATTAGCCAATATTAATGTATCGTTGCTCAGGGGACGCCCGAATGTAGACTACTAATCGTACATTCTTTCTGTGAAGACTTTTTCCATATTCCGATGAGATGATGTTGATAGTGAGTATAAGGTTGTGGAACCAGTGGAAACACTTAAACCTAACTTAAGTCTAATTAACTAAACCCTGGTGACTGTTGGGATAGTTCTCCTTTCGGGAAGAATACCCCAGGTACCAGCCGGGAGTCAAATCCAAGACCCTCAGGCTCGTAATCAGATACATTGACCACTACACCACGGGACCTGTTATCTAATTTATACCCGCCTCGGTGGCGTAGTTGACTAACACGCTTGTCGTGTTGAGCTCGACTGCTGAGGACGGGGAGATCGAGGTTCGAATCTCGATCGGGTGAACTGGGGGTGGTTTTCTTTAAATGGTTTTCCACTCTCCCTCCACGCAAATACGGGCTCGCTTCCTCTAATTCAACCTTCCCAATTCCTAATCCATTAGCGTAGTTAGTACTTAAAGCGTATAACCCAAACGGGTAGTAAGACGTGGTGCTAAATATTATTATTATTATTATTATTATCTAATTTAGCTGGAGGAACGAGAAAGCATGTGCGATGTATCGTACTATTTATTTTTGTATTATGTATTTAATGAGTAGCGCTCCCATCGTGACGGTCCGGTCAGCCAGAAACTGAATGTAACGGGGCGATTGGCATGGTCCGGTTTGCGTTCGCGCGTGTGTAGGAGATAAAATCCGATCGAATAAACACAAGACCTGCCGTTACTTTGAGTGTTCCCACGGCTGGTATTTGTCGCGCGCGTCACGATGAGCTAGTGTAATAGGGCCCTGGATGGTCATGTGTATGGGGAGAGGGAGGAAGGGGGGGGGGAGAT
>CABEEJ010000090.1:1878-12277 GCA_901482245.1 Timema douglasi | reverse complement strand
ATATATATATATATATATATATATATATCGGGGTTGATAGTTCTTTTTCTCTCACCCACGGTAGTTCTGCTACAGTTCCGACCACGTTCTTTTCTCAGCCGGTCTCGTGTATTATTTCCTCATATTGATTCAATCATTCACAGGCTGCATCCAAACTTGCAAAACCTAAAACAAAAAATAACTTGAAACTTAGGGATACTAACTAGATAAAAGGTATACAGTATTACTGAACAGAGTAGCTTATAGGGAATACACCTGTATTTTCTTGGAAATATTCTGGGTGTAACCGACCAAGATTCGAACCTTAACATATTTTTCACCGGTGATTTAGTCTAGGGGTATTCAACCTTTATTTATTCGCTTACCCCCATATATAATTTATCTTCAATTTTGCACCCCAAAGGTTGTTGGTGAATAATGTAAGTCATACATATTTTATAGTCTACAGTACATTTAAAATAAATAAAATTAATTACATCCAATATAACGTATTAAAAAAGAGATTTTAAATAAGTCTCGTTTGAGTGTACTGAGGGGGGTTTTTCTAATATGGTTTTCCACTCTCCTTACTCATCTCTAAAACCATTAGCGTAATTGTGTATAAGTGTATAACCCGGACGGGTAGTAAGACGTGGTACTAGAGAAATGTATATATTCAACAACTTTTGGTGTCACATTAGGAATAAAATTAATTTCTATGTTTCTACTGGAGAAATATTTTACTTATTTTGACCAAAAAAAATTCTATAAAAACTCCAAAAATACTGCCCTTAAATAACGTTCCCTAAACGCCCACCTTAAGTCATAACGACCATTATTAAGACCCCGACTACTATTAATTCATAAAATGAATTACATTTCAAAAACATTTCGAATTTAAGCACCATTCAACTTACGTGGATTTTCAACTTAAGGTCATAGTATAGTCTGTTAAGGTAGGACTACTACCATTTAGGGTGGATGGGGTGTACCTCTTCCAGATCCTCATAAACCCAGGGTGGAAAGAGGGGGCAGGAATACCTGGTATCTTTTAAAGTAGGTTATATCATTATTTTGGTTGGAAGTCCATTCTCGAAGGCCTTACTTCGGACCATAATCCTACCAAAATACAGCTATACAGTAGGATGCTGGTACGCAAGAAGGTCTCCCAAAACTGGCTCCTTACCAAAGTCAGTGTATATAAACGACCGTTTCAAAGTTTAACACAAATGTTAAACAAACTAGTGACAAAGGGAAAGAAAGGTTTATAAAAATCATCACGTCAAAATCTAAGTTAATTGGTTTATCACCCAATTCGATGGCCTCGTGGTCTAATGCTCTAATCTTGTTTAGAACTAAACTGCCAAATACGGGGATATTGAGGTTCGATTCTGGTTGGGTGCATTGAGGGTGGTTTTCCCCTAAATTGTATTACGCTCTCCCTCCAGGCAAATTCGGGTGCATTTCCTCTAAATCAATCCTTTTTAATCCCTAACCAATAAGTGTAATAGTATTTAAGCGTATAACCCGAACGGGTAGTAAGACGTGGTGCAAAATAATTTTAAAAAATGTTTAGCTCTTCTAAGTTGATAAAAAATATATATAATTACAGTAGCCCCACGGCTTCTTTGGTGCTAACTGACTGCTCAAAGCTGACTTCTGACAGTCAACATTTAGGTATATACCTAAATGTTGACTGTCAGAAGTGACAGCACACGTTTTTGCAAATCATTTGGTTCGGCGTAGGGTTACAAAATTTGGTCTGGTAACTTTTCAAAACCGTCAGCTGTGCGCTGTCACTCAGCACCAAAGAAGCCATGGGGCTACTGTAGTTAAACTCTATGTTACGTCGTGTAGCCCTCTGAAATTATTTGTGCACCCCTAATGGTACTCGTAGCACAGTTTTAGAAACACTGCTCCTCGTGAAGACAGAAACAGGCTGACGGGATAACTCTAGTCCTTGGTTGTCTACAGATAGTCGGATGAGAACTCTTCCGTCTGCCACTCGATTGAATTCTCTTGTCACTCCTGAACGGAACAAGAAGATATAGAGAGATAAAAATGAAACGGAGGATTAACCGGAGTGGGGAAGAATAAAAGAACGAGAAAGAATCGAGCTACGACGTTCTTCCTTATTTTTATTAAACCCGGTTTTCACGACTCTCCTAAAAACTAGCGTGGCTAGTAGCCGTTTGTTGAAATTCTTCGGAACTGCATCCCCTCCTTAGGAAAATAAAATACTGTGGGAGCTCCGAATAAAAATAAAAGTCTGACAATTTTTTTTTAAATCGTAAATGAAAGGCTATAGTTAGTTAGAAAATTAGAGATGAATAAAATTAAAAATTGGTTGACGGATAGAAAAATACAGATAATAGAATAAATCTTAAAATATCTGAAAGGGATGTATAAAAAATCTACTAAACTAATAGAAAAAACTACTTCCCAGTATTGCAGAAAACTGAAGTTCGACAGGCAGGTAAGATATCACTTCAAATAAGTATACAAGTTAAAAAAAAAGGACTCCAGACAATAGGTGCAAAGGGGGCTATACATTTTTGAACGGTTGTAGAAAATTTGAATTTCGCAGGAAGGTAGGTCTACAACTGCGGTAGCCAAATAAATTTAAAAATTTCACATTTCTTTTGGGAGTTAAATAAATGGGGGGAAGAGGGCCGTTTTAATATTATAAAACTAATAAACAAATCTACTTCTCTGTATGGTATTAAAACCCAAATTTTGCAAGCAGGATCACTCTGCAAATCTGCAATTTTTAAATTTTAGTGGCACTCAAGGAAATGATGAATAAGTTAAAAAATAAAAAATAGGCGAAGTAGAAAATTATTGGTCAGTAATGTAACCAAATAACCAAAAACATTTTATATATTTGATATTTATAAAAGGGGGCTGGGGAACTGGAGTTTTTAAAAATTCCCAAATTAAATGAACAAACTACTGCTCAAAATGATGGAAAATTTCCATTTGTTATAGAGATATAAGTACCACCTCAAACAATCATAAAGGTCTAACATTTCTGAAATTTCTAAATGAAAGAGCAAAAAATATAGATCGTGGGTCCCCTCAAAATTTCTAAAGCTAATATAAAAACACTTTTGGGGGAATGGGGGGATGAAGTGTAAATCTTACATTAAAAAATCATTAGACCTTTCCGGATAGCTCAATGACGTCAGAACAGATGTAATTTCAAAATTGAATCTCAGGAAATGGGAGAGCTTAAAAGTTATATAACTAATATAGAACACTATTATAGATGTGGCTGTAAGTGTAAATCTGCTCCATAATAAATCATAAAAGTTATCCAAATAAGTCTTAAAATTTCATAATAGGTATTTAGGATCTTAATAGGTAAATTGACATATCTCCAAAATTATTAGAGAATCTACTTTTTGTCATGGGAAGAAAAAATAATTTTATGAATTGGTAAAAGGACCACCCCACATAACAAAAAAAGGTTGAAATCAGTTCCTGAGAAATGAAGGGGACCTCAAAATTATTAAACTTTTAGATAAAATCCTTCTAGACATGGTGTAAAACTTTTAACTTTGTAAAAGCAGACAAAAAATGTCTAAAAACTAATGAATACAAACCCGCCTCGGTGGCGTAGTTGGCTAACGCGCTAGTCGTGTTGAAGCTCGACTGCTGAGGACGGGGAGATCGAGGTTCGAATCTCGGTCGGGTGAACTGAGGGTGGTTTTTCCTAAATGGTTTTCCACTCTCCCTCTACGTAAATGCGGGTTCACTTCCTCTAATTCAACCTTCCCAATTCCTAATTCATTAGAGTAATTAGTACTTAAAGCGTATAACCCAAACGGGTAGTAAGACGCAGTGCTAAATATTATTATTATTATTATTATTAATGAATACAAAAACTAAAGAGTATATTAAAGGCAATTCATCATTGTTGCGAACACATTGCTAAAGATTGTTTTATTACCAAGTCTTGCAACTGTTTGGGTTTTACTCTAGCTAAAAATTGAAGTGTAAATTAGCGCCTACATAGCAGCGACATAACAATTAAAATAAACAGATTCTGACAGCATAATTTGGGGACCGTGATTCTCTTTGGGAAATCATGATGCTCGTTCAATAATTAATAGGTTTATTAAACATAATAAATCCTTTAATTTATTCTCTTTGGTGAAATGTGATGCTCTTTTATCTCCAGAATGTTTATTCAATAATGCTTATTATTGTGTTTATCTAATATTATGATCGTGTTTAATGCATTTCGTTCGTTTGTGCACTCAGTTTGTGTACTAAATAATATTTTATTCAAAGGATTTGATTTATTTTAAGTTATGAAATATTATTATTCATTTGTGATTGCCATAGTTAGCCCAGGATTGTACACGGAGGAACTATATAAATGATGGCAGTGAGATATTGAATGTCCTAATTTGATAAATATTGATGTGGACTACCCGTGTGAAGGACGGACCAAACTGCTAGTTTGTTGTATATTGTATTACAACGTAACCATTTAGTTTAAACCTGAATGTTTCAGCTAGCACGTGTCGTGCATGTATCTAATGGGTCATTTCTGTTCAGTTAAATTTTAAAAGAAAGCCGCCTGACTGCTATTTTAATAGGCCCGGCTTAGTTTCCCGGCATAGCCGAAATATGTACCATTAGTGAAATTGGAGTTCCCCTTTCACAGCTATGAATTAATTGCCGGATGCTGGGTGTTTTATCTGTACCTCAAAATAATAAATATATAAAGCACCTATAAAAAACAACGAACATATTTTTTTCTATCAATAATAATAACATTTTGCTAAATTATTTTTGTTATCTTATAGCTATTGATAATATCAATCAAAAGTGACAGCTGCAGATTACATGACTTGATGTATGAATATATGAAAGTAGAACTAGTAGCTTTATATAGCTACTTGATATGTCCATCCGTAATAAAATTTGGATAATTGTACCTTACCACTTAAAGTCATATCGGTGAGCACGAGGGTTAAGGCGTACAAGCTCGCTCGTCTAGTATTGTTTGCCAATGACGGTAAAGTAAGTGGCTCTAATCCCGGATGAGTGCTCTGGGGATGGTTTTTCAAATTTTGTTTATGTTTGTGGTTTTTTTCATTCGCTCTTTACGCTAATATGGTTAAGTTTTCTCTCAAGTTATTCTTCCAAATAAAAAAACAACCTTAAATGAAATTTTCTGAAAACCTCAAATTTTCAAAAATCATTTCTCAGTAAGTCACCCTTAAAATAGTTTTTAGTAAAACAAATAAACAAATATCCTTATTTATTATGTAAACTCTCTCATGACACTTATTTAGAAATAAACTTTTTAATAATTTTCCAAACACTAAAAATTTTCTAAATTTTTTTTAGCAATAAACAACCATTAGATAAATTTTCCTCAAAACCAACAAGTATACAGTGTTATTTATCATGTAAATCACTACCCAGATATTAAATTTGAACAAAACTCTTAGAGACATTATCCAAACATTTGAATTTTCAACAATCTGTCATCAGTAAAATTTCCTTAATTTTATATATAGAATTAAAATCACGATTTGGCCTTGAGAAATACCCATATAACGTATGAATATCGAGTTTTAACAATATCTATTAATTTGTTTCTTCTGTCCACTAAATTGGTGTAAATTAAACTTGATGTACCGAGCTTCTTAAAATAAATGTATTTTATTTTTTATATGTGATGTCTTTAAAGTAGCTCTAATTATTATTCTTAGCTTGTCAATCTGAACTAATTAGAACCAAAACTTGTTTGGACTAGCGAAAATTCGGATTAAGTGGAAGAATACAAGGTTACAGTAATTTCACAAATTTTAAATTACAGTTGAATGAGTTTAATCAAATGTTAATTTATTTAACTGTTGTATAACACGTAATATGTACTGTAATTAATTTTTAATTACTGGAAAACATGTTGTGTTGACTAAAACATGTAACTATAAAGTATTTATTATCAGATATCATTGTTTCTTACCATTCTCTTTTGTCTTTGAACTTGTTAACGGGTGACCTGGCGGTCTAGGGGGTAAGGTGTCAAACTTCTGTGCTGGCGGCCGGCGTTCAATCCTCGGTCCCGGCACAGATTTATCTGATTACCAAACCCTTCCTTCACCTCTGACAATACATCTTGTGAATGTGAGGAATGCCAGGCCTCCACCGTGGTTCGGATTCCACGTTAAACTGTAGGTCCTTCATTTCATCTCACAATCACCCTACATTACACATTAGCGTAAGTGCGTATAACCCAAACGGGTAGTAAAACATGTTGATAATAATAATAATAAAAATACAAATAAGTACAATATAAAATGTTCATAATACATGAGTAAAAATTTTTAATCTAATTTATTCTCGTAATTCTAATACATTAAGATATATTTTTCAAGTCCTTCGTCTTTTAGAAGCTCCGTAATACGTTAAAAATTATTTATCCAGTGCAAGTTCATCTAATTCCTTAGATTTAAGTTGGTCAGGTTAGGTTATGTTAGATTAGGTTAGGTAGGGTTAGGTTAGCTTAAGTCAGTTATTGTTTTGATTAATTGTTTGCATGTTATTTTTTACACATATCTAATTCTCTTTCACTCGGAGGAATATTAAAAACATGTTTGATATCTCTGAGCACGGTGAAAGTTTTTTTTACTCGCTTGCAAAAGGTAACTGTGTAATCCATCAAGAAAATACTGCTACCTTTTAAGGTAAACGGAGTGTACAAAGACTTAGGTCGATATTAAACTAATAACAGGCCATTTAATGGGTTATTATTATTCTCTGAAACTTAATAAATCCATTACGGCTATAAAGCCTTCTCCCTAATCTTTTATAAAATGTCAACTCCTCAAGAACAAATTGTAGAGTGGAGAGAATTAAGTTTTTTGGTTAAAAGCACCAAAATGTGAAATTTCTATTAAAGACTTGTGTAATTTTAAAATATATAAATCGATGCGACAAAGTTAGCTATAAAAATCCATTTATTTAATGGGAGGTACTTGCATAAATTTGTTAGAATTTAAGTGGGAACTATGTAAATTCTCTTGGCGATACTACTAATGTCTTCCCTTAAATTTATGTTTTTCAGTTTGACGTTCATCCAAGCGCAATCTTTACCCTTTTTTTTCTTGTCATTTATACGCTAATAAGGTAGGGATGAGTAAGATTACCCATATTTGCATAGAAGGAGAGTGGTTTTTTTTTTAACTGACTTTCAGTACACCCATCCAAGATTGTAACTCCGAACGCCCCGTCATCGGTAGCCCAGTCTATTTTGAGACCAAAAGTTATTAACCTATGGTCCACGACCCTAAAAGGGGCTCATGAATAGATTCAAAGGGGTCAGTGAAATTTTGGGAACACAACCTCCACATTAAAATGTCTTTAAAAAAGAAAGCCTAACCTAAACTGGCCTATATTTTAAACTAGACCCTCCCCCGCTCCTCCCCCCCGCATTTTTATTTTCAACCCACCTATTGAAAAATCATCATAGACTCTACCATAAAATATGAGTGACAATCGACATTTTTATTAGGAATAAATTACATTTTCAAAATAAAATATAGCCTATGTTACTCGCTGATAATGTAGCTTTATATTGGTGAAAGAATTGTTAAAATCGGTCCAGTAGTGTTTGAGTTTATCCATTACAAACAAAAAAACAAATCTTTCCTCTTTATAATATATAGTATAGATAAATAGTCTTTTTACTTAGTAAGAAATCACAAATATCACCAAAATAACTGTTACGACACAATTATACAAACGTTCTCATATAGTGTATTAAAACTTGTAAAAAAAATTCAAAGATGAGTCAATTAATATTTGTAAAAATAAATAATAATACTTTTTATAGTTTAAAACTTTTCCCAGATATTCATTTTAAATATGATCTTAAAAGGCAATTTTCAAAATATTTCAAGTTTTCTATCACAAGTAAACGACCCTTAAACTAGTTGATTATTTTAGAAAGAAAAAGAAGCATTTTCAATTATTATGGTCAATATTCTCCAAATACCAATTTAAAAAAATCGTAAATTTTTTTTTTTTAATATCAGTTAAGAGTAAATACTATTAAATAATGTTTTTAAAGAAAAACAAATATACTATTTATAATGTAACGGATACCCATTAAGAACCGAATCGCTAGAGAAATTTCTTAAAATATTAAATTAAAAGAATTCATCAAAATAAAATACCTTTAAACAAAACCCTTAGTACAAATATACAGTTTTGTTTATCATGTCAAATATTCCCAGATATATATTTTAAACGAAATCTTCAGAGCGACTTTCGAAATATTTCAAATTTTCAAAAATCACTAATAAGTAAACTACCCTTAACGAACTCTTACCCAAAATACAATTATACAGTGCTATTTTTTGTAGGTAAAACCCGCCATATATATATATCAATTTTATACAGAGCAATTTAAAAAAAAATTGGAATTAAAAAAACCGACTCATTTGTAAACTACCCTTAATTTGAGAGCCATGGTAAAAAAAAATGTTCTGAGGTTTTTCTTTATAACATCTAAATATCAAATATGGACAATATCCATAAAACCGTTTCAGGTCCGTGACCAGGGACAGACAGACATTATATGGAAAAGAGACAGAATAGTGAAATCCACTTTTTGGGGGAGGGGTTGGGGGCGGGGGGGGGGTGGGAAGCTAAGACACACATACAACTTTTAAATTTATCATAATATTGAGGTATAAAATATTCACGAATACAATACTTACTCTTGATATAATAAAGTGAATATTTTAATAGTTTGATTGCAATATTTCAATTTATTGGTTTCCTTTGAAATACTAAGCTATACATTTAAAAACAATTTTTCGAAGAGTCCATAAAACAAAACAAAATAAGAACCCCTTCCTTAAATCATTCGACCCCCGAGGCGGCTAAACTCGCCTGTTTTTAAATAATCTGAGATTCGAACTTTGATCCCCCTTTAACACTTTGGAGTACGTGACCACATGTGTTGGGAGGAGGGGTTAAATATAAAATAATACGATTTAGTAGATTCTGATTAAAATTTAGGAAACACAAAGTCTTATATTATAAATGTGTTATTATTATTAGATAAAATCATATTGAGTACACTGAGATTTTTTTATATCAATGTTTTCCCGATCTACTTCCAAGCTAATACTGATACATTTTTCTAAATTGTACCTAACTCATCCCTAACCCATTAATCCAATTAAATGATAATAGCTTGGTCTGATAGTAGGACATGGTGCAAAGTAGATACAAAATATTGATAGTATCAATTATGTTCCCTTTATGATTATTTCATTATTTAAAAATTTAATCAACTCTAGAGAGTACGTTAAATATTATTCATCCGGCCCTAAAATATATTATCGGATAGCAAGAGGAAAATGGCATATCTTAGTGAGTACTATCAGGAACTGAACTTTTGATTGTCTCTTTCGACCACGTGGTCGCGTGGACGGCCCCTAAAAATCTTAAAAGAAGAAAATATTTTCTTTCTTGCCAGATGAGAAAAAAGACTCGAGACAATTCTGTAATTACTGTCGCCATAGAAACCCAAGGTAGGCTCACTAAGAAAGAAATAACATAGTTTCCTTTTTCCTTCCCCCACTATCCCTCACAACCTTACCTCATACTTTTTTTTTTACTTTCATTTTCATCCAAGTTCTACTTTACCCATCCCCCTTTTTTTTACGTTCGTATTTCCTCATCACCTAACAACGTACTTTTTTTTTCAATTTTTTCATTAAAAATGTACAAACTAAAAAGCTGTTTAAAGCATCTCTATACTCCCCCTCAACTAAGAAAAAAAACATTTTAATCGTTGTAGTTAAGGGGAAATCTTTGAAAAGTTTTTTTTTTCTATAGGGACGTTAACTGTTATTATGTGAGTCGTCTCGTTCATTATACCGTTTTATATCTTGATGCACAACTTCTGTAAAATTACTTAATATAATATAAAAAAAAAATTTATAGCGAGGCAAACTTTTTTTATATATATATCCAAGTAATTTAATTATTAAAACTTTTATAAAATTCTTTTAATTTATCTTGATTTGGCTTTCTTAAGTTAAACAAAAAATTAGAAATATAACAAATATATTACTTTGATAAAATATTTTTTAGTTGTGACTGAACATAAATAATTTGCGTGTTAATAATTAACATAAAACTTTTAATTAATGCATATTCAAGCTTATTTATATGGTGGAAATTTGATGTTATGCCCATTTTAAAAAGTTTTTTTTCATTTAAAAAAATATGGTTTGAGCTAGTTTCTAGCATATCTTATTTTAATTGTGTCGTGTTGAGCTCGACTGCTAAGGACGGGGAGATTGAGGTTCAAATCTCGGTCGGGTGAACTGGCGGTGGTTTTTCCTAAATGGTTTTCCACTCTTCCTCCATGAAAATG
>CABEEJ010000089.1:450778-465389 GCA_901482245.1 Timema douglasi | reverse complement strand
ACTGTAGGTCCTCCATTTCATCTCACAATCACCCTACCATTACACATTAGCGTAAGTGCGTATAGCCCGATCGGGTAGTAAGACGCAGTGCTAATAATAATAATAATAATAATAGTACTTTTATAGATAAACAGATTTTAATTCAAATATATTTGTAAAACCCAATATTTTCTTAGCTACAAGCATATATATATATAAGGTGCTTCTTAATCGAGTTCTTTGAAAATGAATTTGATTCTTATGCTCTTTTGTGAAAAAAGATATTTGTCCTAGTTGCTCTGACTGCCCGTTCAAACTATACACACATGTACTAATTACGCTAGTAATTTTAGGGATGAGGAAAGTTATTTTTGGATGAAGTGTACCCACGTTTGCGTGGAGGAAGAGTGGAAAACCATTTTGGAGAAAACCACCTTCAGTACACCCGACCTAGATTCGAACTTTGATCTTCTCTTCATCGGCAGTTTAATCTATTGCGAGAGTAGCAACCTAGACCATGCAGCCACCAAAGTGGTGTACCAATTTAACCAACCAATAAATATATCCCTTGTCAAAATAAATAATATATCAGAAAAGCGATTATGTTTTCTTATTAAAACTTTTCAAAACTGACGTTTATATATCAAACAATAAATTATTACAAGAAACATTATAAAAAAAGGCTATCTTTAACTAAAACATCCTACCCGCCTCAGTGGCGTAGTTGGCTAACGCGCTAGTCGTGTTGAGCCCGACTGCTGAGGACGAGGAGATCGAGGTTCGAATCTCGGTCGGGTGAGCTGGGGGTGGTTTTTCCTAAATGGTTTTCCACTTTCTCTCTCTCCACGCAAATGCGGGTTCACTTCCCCTTATTCAACCTTCTCAATTCCTAATCCATTAGCGTTATTAGTACTTAAAGCGTATAACCCGCACGGGTAGTAAGACGCGGTGCTAAATAATAATAAAAAAAACCATCCTCTTAGTCTGTAAAAGCAAAAAAAAAGGTTAAAATTAAACACATATGAACTAATTACGCTAATATGTTAGTGATGTGGAAAGGTGGAATTTAGAGGGATTGTTTAGTTGGAAATAGAGTAGAAAGACATTCATATTGAGAGCCTAGCTAAAATAAATTAAATTAGTAAAAATGATAGCTATAACTATATAAGTTTTATTAATCAATATGAATCTCTTTACGAGCGCGTTTCAGTAAATAAGCTTCTTTTCTACATTTAAAATAATTCTAAATTAGTTTGAAACTCAGTTTAAGAACTGGCAAAGCACGTCAGTATTAAATATTAATTATGTTTGTAAACGGAATTGAAATATATTATCCAAGTCTTTAATATGAATGGCTTATAGTATCTTTGTTCAACTCAAACCAAGAGCTCATCCATGGAATGAAACCTCTTTGGCAAGTAAGAATGGTAGGTAGGATATGGTTCATAGTAGCTTTGTTCAACTCAAACCAAGAGCTCATCCATCGAATAAAACCTCTTTGGCAAGTAGGATAGGAAGGTGGGAAAAGGTTTATAGTAGCTTTGTTCAACTCAAACCAAGAGCTTATCCATCCAATGAAACCTCTTTGGCAAGTAGGATAGGAAGGTGGGAAAAGGTTTATAGTAGCTTTGTTCAACTCAAACCAAGAGCTTATCCATCCAATGAAACCTCTTTGGCAAGTAGGAAAGGAAGGTGGGAAAAGGTTTATAGTAGCTTTGTTCAACTCAAACGAATAGCTCATCCATCGAATAAAACCTCTTTGGCAAGTAAGAATGGTAAGTAGGATATGGTTTATAGTAGCTTTGTTCAACTCAAACCAAGAGCTCATCCATCGAATAAAACCTCTTTGGCAAGTAAGAATGGTAGGTAGGATATGGTTTATAGTAGCTTTGTTCAACTCAAACCAAGAGCTCATCCATCGAATGAAACCTCTTTGGTGAGTAGAAATGGTAGGTGGGAAATGGTTCATAGTTACGTTGCCCGACTAAAACCTCCTGGTCATCTATTCCCATCCAATTCAATTTCCAAAGTTATGACGGCGAGATGCTATAAAGGAATATAAATATTTTATAACTCCTGCACTCACCACTTTCGACACCTTTCAGGGTTGTTCCAACGGGCGATCTCTCAGAGCGGGAACGCTGTAGACCCTTGAGCGTTCGTAGATTCCGACGTAGCCAATGAGCGGGCGCTCATACTGGGTCAAGCTCTGGGCACGAACACCACCAACTCAGATGAACTCGTCCAGCTGCTACAAAACACACCCGGCGATGAGCTTGTGACCAAACAATTGCAAGCTCAATCCCTCCAGGTTAAAGGAAATCACGTACAAGTTTGTTCTTTTTTTTAAGCGAAGGGTTTAATTTAAACCCTTTACATTTTACACTTTGCTTATTTATTTTATTTATTTAGACCTAATCCATTAAGGATTATCTTTCCGCATTATAGTTCCCCTTGCTCTTAAAGATAATGGGGTTCCTCTTTGTTATATTGTTCCTTTATGTTAGATAGTTGAGTCATTGAAGTGTTCTAGAGTTATCTTGGTTTTGGGATGTAAATAAGACTGTGATAAAGATTGTGAGAGGGTGAGAGGGTAAGAGAGAAAGAGAGGGAGAAAGTGAGAGTTTGAGAACAGTTGAGAAAGAGAAGGTATGAGAAATTCAGAACGTGAGAGGATGTGAGGGTGAGAGAGTGAGTTAGAGAGAGAAGTAGGAAGTGAGAGCGTGAGAGTTTGAAAACATGTGAGAAAGAGAAGGTATTAGAAATTCAGAGCATAAGAGGTTGTTAGGGTGAGAGAGTGAGCTAGAGAGAGAAGTAGTGAGAAAGTCAGAACATGAGAGTAAGAGCGTGGGAGAATGTTTGGGTGAAAGTGCAAGTTACAGAGGTGTTTAGTGAAAGAGTGAAAGCGTGAGATAGTGAAAGAAAGAGAGGAAGAGTGTGAGAACGTGAGGGTGTGAGAGTGTGTTAGTGAGAGCCTACAAACGTGTGAGAGAGAAATACCATGAACACGTGTCAGATAAAGTGAGATTGCGAAAGAATGACAACGATTGACAATAGAGTGAAAGCTTTAGAGCGTGAGAAAGTTAGATCATGTGATAGAGAGTGAGAAATTGAGATTTGTGATAGTGTGAGAACTTAGAGTGAGAGTGTGTGAAAGTGAGAATAGTCCCTACTATGAGGACACTCGTGAATATAAAACTTTTGGAGTTAATTTTTTACATTTAGTTTAAAGGGTCCAGACTTCGATTCCGAACAGTTGTTTTTAATATTTAGCCAAAGATAACCCCAAAAAATTATTATTAAAGATAATTTAAATTTAGCAAANCCAAAGATAACCCCAAAAAATTATTATTAAAGATAATTTAAATTTAGCAAACCCATTTTTTTTTTTTTTTTGATCAGCCCAAATCATAAAACGTCCATCTTATAAAGAGTTTGTCATAATAATTATTAATCATCCCTCTTGAATTGTGATTCCCGAGTGGGTGATAATTTTTTCTACGTTGTGAAAGACAATTACTTGAAACATGTACAGCTCCCACAACGGAATTTAAATTTTAAGTTTAGTATTTAACACCAGTGGTGTTAGCTAAATTACGTGTTATCCAACTCTCACAAATAGTACACAAATTTATCCCTTCAACGCTTAATAATTAATAATGAATGAAAGAATCAATTTAAATTAGTTTGTTACACTTTAAACTAGTTTTACACAAACCAGACATCTCAAGGGTGTATGACCCAAAATTAATAATAAAATAATTATATATTTATATTAGTAGGTCTTCTTAAACCAAACTTGGATCAGTATATTAAATATAGATTAAATGTATATTTTAAGCACATTTTTTTTTACTCAAAGTGAAAAATGTTGGCACCTAATGAAAAACTTTTTAGAAAAATCAAATGATGCAAAGATTTTATATTTAGAATGTTAGAAGTACTTGAGGAGGTTTATTAATTGAAATAAAAATTATTTTAATGAACCTTCAATTAATTCCGTAAAAAGTTGCCAAATAAATGCAATATCCAGTTAATTATTTTGTATAATTAAACGTAGGTAATAAATGGGGGAAGTAGGTCAATTAATGCCAACTTCTTTTAACTTTATAATTGTACTTCATTAACATTAATATTCAATTTGAAACTCGGGAAAACTGATAAGAGCTGAGATGCTTCATATTTTGCCCCCGGATTTTGAAAATATATCTGATATAACCCCACAATAGCCGAAACACAACGGCCTGGTCAGAGTAGAGCACACAACTCATCCCTTCTCACTCCAAGTCACCCGCTGTCTGTCCTTGAAACCATAAATATGTCGCCAGTGGTTTTGGCAGTATTGGCAATAGGTGATGAATAAACAAATTGGTTTCAGGTGGCCTCGCAAGTAAAATTTAATGGATTTAAGTCTATTGAACGCGAAGGCAAGCCAGTAGGTCCTGCGTGGCCTATCTATCTATGTGTTAGCAAATCACTCGTTTAAGAAATTTCTGTTATCTTGGAAACAAGGTCAAATGGGGCAAATAGTTATACTAAAAATTTTCCTTTGTGTTATTTTGGAAACAAAGTCAAATGGGACAAATATTTATACTATTATTTTCCCTTTTTTTGTGTTATTTTGGAAACAAGGTCAAATGGGACAAATATTTATACTAACATTTTCCCTTTATTTGTGTTATTTTGGAAACCAGGTCTAATAGGACAAATATTTATACGATTATTTTCCCTTTTTTGTGTTATTTTGGAAAAAGGACAAATGGGACAAATATGTATAGTAACATTTTCCCTTTTTTGTGTTATTTTGGAAACCAGGTCAAATGGGACCAATATTTATACTAACATTTTTCCTTTTATGTGTTATCTTGGAAACAAGGTCAAATGGGACCAATATTTATACTAACATTTTTCCTTTTATGTGTTATCTTGGAAACAAGGTCAAATGGGACAAATGTTTATACTAACATTATACTTTTTTGTGTTAGCTTGGAAACAAGGTTAAATGGGACAAATATTTATACTGACATTTTCCCTTTTTTCGTGTTATCTTGGAAACAAGGTCAAATGGGACAAATGTTTATATTAACTTTTTCAAATAAGGTTTTCTGTGTATCTTATCCACCGCTGAAATAGGTCTCACGTGTTACGGTACACCCCGTATATTAAAACTAAAGTAGTTTTCACTTACCCTCTTCGTTGGCAGCATGATCCAAGGAATTACTCATGCAGTAGACTAGACAGCCGATAACGGGGAGATAGAGGTTCGAATCTTAGTCGGGTGTACTTAGGGTGTTTTTTCCTAAATGGTTCTCTACTCACCCTCCACATAAATTCGGGTACATTTACCCTAAATATAACCTCCCTCATCCCTAAAGTCATTAACTTAATTAGTACATAGGCGTATAACCTGAACGGGTAGTAAGACGTGATGCCGAAAATAGTTTTTATATAATATATTTACGTAAAAATTGTATAAACTTAATTTCAATTGGGAGTTCCTTTTTAATATCAAGCTGTACACCTAGTCTTAAAATGTATCCTATACATTCAAAACCTTTTCAGAGCTCTATATTTAGGTTCTACTTCATAAGTTTTAAGTTTATTTGTCATCCTTCCCACCCCAACCCTCCGACCCCTAGGATACAATTTAGGGAGGAAAGCATGACAACCCTCTGTCAATGCAACCGTACATAGACAGTTAATATATTTTATTTCTACAAAAGAAAGTTACATAGCAGACCTCGATAAACAGTTGTTACATATAATAGAGGTTCATAACCGGCTTAAATTAAGGTATCATCTTCCATATTCCCCCTTCATTTTGGCCGGTTTCTATTCTCGCGTGGATCAGCAGATGAGCTATGTCGAGTGAATGGTGGTATTCCAAAGATAGGTCGGGCAGTGACGCCTTCACTAGCTTGACAGTGACGGGGTCAATATCTTGATAGTGACGTGGTCAGTAGCTGGACAGTGACGTGGTCAATAGCTCAACAGTGACTTGGTCAATAGATGGACCATGACGTGGTCAATAGCTGGATAGTGACTGGTCAATAGCTCAACAGTGACTTGGTCAATAGATGGACCATGTTGTGGTCAATAGCTCGACAGTGACTTGGTCAGTAGCTGTACAGTGACGTGGTCAATAGCCCAGCAATGAAATGGTGTATAGCTTGACAGTGACGTGGTCAATAACCCAGCAATGACGTAGTAGCTAGCTTGGTAATGAGATAATTTTTTCCAGCACGTAAATAAAATAACAACTCTCCCAGATCTGGTGAATCAGCCCAGGCCAATAAATCAGTCATTTTGACACATAAACACACGGTATAAATATATATATATATTTGTGCGTGTGTGTGTTTGTATCTACCCTTAGTTCACCCGCATATGTAGAAAGTTTACCTTTTATGGCTTCCGATGGCGTATGTTATAAAATAGGTCTAGAGTATAATCATTCCAGGTAAGACCGCTATATTTAAGGGTGAGAGGATCGTACCTATATAACCTACCCATATGTTTGCTGTTTTTGTTTATCCAGGAGTCCTATAAGAGGCTGTATCCGTTCGTCCCGACCCTGGAATCCTCCGCCCAAGAAGGAGACATCGTGTTCGTGATAGGGAAGCCTATGGTGGTCCTCCTCTCTGGATAGATCAACGCCATACCTTTCATCACCGGCGTCAACACCGGGGAAGGGAAACTTTACGTGATGGGTGAGCTCTTAAACCTCGTACCCACCCGGAAGGGAATATTGTTTGCAAACATTGTTTGGAAACTATTTCTTGACGTTTCCAAAACGTTGCTCACACACATAAGGAAACAGTTCGCAAACATTCGAAACCATAATTGTCGTCATCTTGTTTTCAAACAGTTAAATTATTTTTACCACCGCGTCTTACTACCCGTTCGAGTTATACACACTTTCGCTAATGTGTAATGGTAGGGTGATTGTGATATGAAATGGAGGACCTACTAGTTTAACGTGGAATCCGAACCACGGTGGAGGTCTGGCATTCCCCACATTCACAAGATGTCTTGTCAGAGGTGAAGGAAGGGTTTGTCAATTAGATAAATCTGTGCCGGGACCGAGGATTGAACCCTGGACCCCAGCACATAAGTCCGACATCTTACCCCTAGACCAGAAGGTTACCTTTCAAACAGTTAAACAAATACTGCTTCGAATCCAAACTTCAAAGATCAAACAAACATCGATTCCCGTTCATTTTTTATTTTTAGATTTAAAATATATCCTATGTTATCTATGAAACTGCAAATGAAGGGCCTTAACTCCTTTTAAGCTTCATTAGCACTAACTGAGAACATTTCACCAATTTCATTCAAAACATCACGTTTTTTTACGCGCGTTTTATAGTCTTCATGTGTCACATCCCACAATAGTGTATTGGTGTGAAATATCTATATCATTTTAAGAGATTTTTCAGTTGTCTAAGACATGAAAAACTATAACGAAATGAAAAAATAAGTAATAGACGTGATCTGGGTGAACAGCATAATCAAATCTGCCCATGTTGCTTGTTATTGACAATGTTTGCAAACACATCCAGAGAGGTAAACATTATTTTTGGTAACCCGTTTCCCGTGTATAGCAAGAAACATTGTTTTTCTCTTTGGGAAACCCAAAAGAAACATGAAAACAAGTTTCAACCCTTTTTTAAACAAATCCCAAATTAAAAAAAAATCACAAACCAGAGCAACATCATATGCATATGTTTCCAAACAAAGTTTTCAGAAAACGTTACAAGTACATACCAGACTTTATATGCTCACGGAAATATTGTTTGTAAACAAAGTTTTCAAACATATGCGAATGATTTTGCTCTTGTGTTCAATAAATTTGTTTTCGTTTTTAACTAAACAGTTTGTGACATGTTTCCAAACTGTTTGCATACAGGTTTTCATCCTTCTTTTGCGTTTCCTAAAGATGAAACCATTTGTATTATCATACATGGCAAATGGATTTTAAAAAATTGCTTGTTTGTAGGCATTTGCCAACATTTAAAATCAAACAACGTGGGCTGGTTTGATTATGCTTCTCACACAGAACATATCAATACCGGATTTTTCTGTCTCGCTATAATTTGTCTTGTTTTGGACAGATGAAAATCTCTTAAACTGTTATAAATGTTTCATATCAAAAAACTTGTGGGGTGTGGCTTACGAACACTGTAAAAATCGCATCAAAAAACGAAATATTTTAAATGAAATCGATGCAAGGTTAGTGCTGATGAAGTTGAACAAAAAGTTAACAGACCCTTCATGTGAAGATTTGTAGAGCGGAGGAATTATCTCCAATAAATTTTTAAAAAAATGGACGGGAAACAATGTTTGAACACTTAAGTTTGGACGCGAAACAAAGTTTGTCTAACTGCTTACAAACTGTTTTCTTGTTTGTGAGCTATAGGAAACATTAAGAAAGAGTTACCGTACAAAGTTTGCAAACAACTTTTCCAAGTGCATAATAGGCTTTTAGAGCAGTGGTTCCCAAACTGTGGTCCGTGGCATGCCAGGTGGTCTACAGACTAAAACACACGGGGAATTATATATTATGTGAAAGAAATTACAATATTGGCAGGCTGAGTTTACAAAGTCAGCAATACTTTGTACCACAGTATTACATTTTTAAATGTGGATTAAGTAGCGAAGTGTAATTTTATTATTATTATTATTATTATTATTATTATTATTATTATTATTATTATTATTATTATTAGCACCGCTTCTTACTACCCGTTCGGGTTATACGCACTTACGCTAATGTGCAATGGTAGGGTGACTGTGAGATGAAATGGAGGACCTACAGTCTAACGTGGAATCCGAACCACGGTGGAGGCCTGGCATTCCACACATTCACAAGATATCTTGTCAGAGGTGAAGGAAGGGTTTGTTGATCAGATAAATCTTTGCCGGGACCGAGGATTGAACCCCGGACAGAAGACTGACACCTTACCCCTAGACCACCAGGTCACCAAGAAGTGTAATTAAAAATGCTATATTTTATTGTTTGATAGACATATAAATCAACTGGAAACTGGGTGTGTGGACATGTCCATCGTATGTTTATCAAACTGTCCACCATTGGTAAAAAATATTCAAGAAAAACTGCCTTGGAATGTGTTTTTATTATTTATAAGTGCCAACCGAAATTGTGAGTAAAATGGGGGGTTATTGAAAGCTTAATCGTCAATACAATATGTGTATCTACCCACAATTTATCTAAGCAAGTGGAGGTGCTGTTTGTATACATACCACTAATTTATTAATCGATTAGTCCCGCCCAAGTGACTGGAAAATTGGGTCCTGAGACGAGCACTTTAAATCAAGACCACCAAGGTCAACATAACTTTTAATAGAGATAAAAAAATATATATATATATACAAAACTTCTATTTATATGAATCTTGTTTTAACATTTCAATCTTTATATTAGACTGACTTTTTTTTTTAAAAAAAAGAGTCTTGTTTAATGTTTAGAAAGCTAAGGATTTATTTATAGTAACTAATAACTCAAGATTGGTTCTCTCTTGTTTAATAAAATCATGTATTCATACCTCACTTTGATAATTGTTTACAGACGTAATTGCCAACGGAACGTTGTGGGATGAATATGAAGAGACCCTGGAAAGATTCGTCCCGAACGACCTGGGCTACGCCTGGGGTTCCTCACAATCTGTCGCTGTACAGTAGCCCCATGGCTTCTTTGGTGCTGACCGACAGCTGACAGCTGAATGCTGAGAGCTTTGAAAAGTTAACAGACTAGACTATGTATCCCTACACCGAACCATATGATCTGCAAAAACATGTGTTTAGCAGCTGTCAATTCTGACGGTCAAAATTTAGGTATATACCTAAATGTTGACTGTCAGAAGTAAGCTGTGAGCTGTCAGTCAGCACCAAAGAAGCCATGGGGCTACTGTAGCTAAGAAAAGCAAGAAGTTCTACTTCAACGACACAACGCTCTCCAACAGCTCTTTATATTGTTTGGTGGACGTAAGTAGGCCTTTACCTCGACCACAACGGTGGTCTAATGGTCTAGGTCAGTGTTTCTCAAAGTTCTGGGGACGGAGGACCACCAAGTGCGCACTTAGGGATCATCATCACTCTATGAGAAGGGGAAGGGGAGGTTTTTTAATTTGAAAACTATGCAGAAAAAACACATTATGTTTAGGCAATTCCATTTTGTTTCCGTAAATTCGAGACAAAACTTAATTTATATGATAAAAAGTTGAAAAAATTAACAGTTACGTTGAATTAGTAAGTAATAGTTTTTTTCTATTATTTTAACATTATAAGCCTCATGAAGGTGACCTGGTGGTATAGGGGTAAGGTGTCAGGCTTCTGTGCTGGGGGTTCGGGGTTCAATTCTCGGTCCCGGCACAGACTTATCTGATTACCAAACCCTTCCTTCACCTCTGACAAGACATCTTGTGAATGTGAGAAATGCCAGGCCTCCCCCGTGGTTTGGATTCCACGTTAAACTGTAGGTCCTCCATTTCATCTCATCAATCACCCTACCATTACACATTAGCGTAAGTGCGTATAACCCGAACGGGTAGTAAGACGCGGTGGTAATAATAATAATAATAATATAATTTTTCTTAATCTACAAACTAGAATTACGGTTACTAACGGGTCCTTTTTTCCTATCCGTTCGTTTTATAAGCATAATATTAACTCTTTTTTTTTAGCGCTGTCTCTTATTACTTGCTCACTACTTAGTTTACACACATATGTACTAATTACGCTAGTGTGCTAGAGATGGGAAAGCATGAATTTAGAATAATTGTACCAGAATTTGCTTGGAACGATAGTGGAAAACATTTTTGGGAACATATTAATTATTTACGCTAAATTTCTGGAGAAAATTA
Organism: Timema douglasi; assembly: GCA_901482245.1. NCBI lineage: Eukaryota > Metazoa > Arthropoda > Insecta > Phasmatodea > Timematidae > Timema > Timema douglasi. Next base: position 454,527 of record CABEEJ010000089.1, on the reverse strand, counting down.
AGTGTGAATTTGGAGATAATGTATGAATAAGAACCTCCCTAGAAATGTTCCATAAATGTTTGGGTGGAAGGTGGGGGAAATCCCCCTCTGACTTATACTTTCTAAGCCTTTGAATTAAAGTTAATTTGTGAGTCGTGTGCTGATATAATCAGTAGGTTCAGAAAATGCGTGTTAGATACTTCAAATAATAAAAAACATTCAAATCAAATTATCTTTAAACATTTTTTATCCAAACTCGTTAATAAGATTAATTAACTAACCTATTAGCTGGAAAAAACTACCGCCCCCTTTATAATTTATGAAACTATGTTATTTCGCAAAAGTTATTTTAAGAATATCAAACAAATATATTCCATTATTAACAAAAAAAAAATTAACAAAAAAATCACATTAGCAATAATCCGATAAAAGCAAACATCAGCTAGTTATAATTTCTAAGAAATCTTTGCTATTTTAAACGTTAGTTTAGAAACATATGATCTAAATGGAAAATTTTATCAAACTCAAAAACACGTTTTTTCTATCGCGAATTATAACATCCACGATGTGGATCTAAAAATTTGAGTTTTAGCACAACACATACTCACAGAATAACTGATTAGTTTTGTGATGGAAGACATAACAATAATTGGTTTCGTTAGTTGCTGTTAGTCATATCAATAATTTATTACAAAACCTGTATTCGAACTTGCAACATTTATGATAAAATGGATATGTAGAGAGATTTTAAAGCCAATACCATGTTTACAGTGACCGAATAATTGATTTAATTAAACAAAGCCTTGAGTTTCGCAATTTCTTGGAACCAAACTACCAAGTTATCTGTGCTTTCATTTCAAAGACCAAGAAAAATGTTTAAAATTCATATTAGGTTATATAAATGCGTCAATATTCTATTTTACTGACATTAAAATTAAAATTCTATGAAATGCTATTTTTAAAACATCATAATAATAATATGGTTTACATTTAATTAAATATTGCTCCTTTTTCATGCCGCTAATAATCAATTATAACTATTGCAACAAACCTTAGTGTTCCCATTACATCATAATATTCTACGAGTATTTCTACAAATATAAATCATCATAACAATGAAGCTATGAACATACAATGGGTGTCTTACAACACTTTAAAGGGAATTATTGCAATAAACCATTTTATCGCCTATAAAATAGAAGCAACTAAGGGTTTTCCCATCATTATCCACAACAATTTGTAAATACTTTGTAATTTAATTAGTTATAAATGAAAAGCCAAGAATCATAAATGTTTAACATTTATATGAGAAAAAACAAAATACGCCCAACAATATAATAGTAAATGTTCACTTCCTTTTTTTATATATATATCCAAATGTCGAGAATTACTAGAACTATCTATGTGGACCGCCATCATCTATAAGTTCAAATAATAACAGTAGATGTCGCCATGGCACGATCGTTTAGCATAGGGAATTATTTATGTGTGTTTTTTTTTATCTTTAGAAATGGAGGACCTACAGTTTAACGTGGAATCCGAACCACGGTGGAGTCCTGGCATTCCTCACATTCACAATATGTCTTGTCAGAGGTGAAGGAAGGGTTTGGTAATAAGATAAATCTTTGCCGGGACCGAGGATTGAACCCCGGCCGCCAGCATAGAAGTCTGACACCTTACCCCTAGACCGCCAGGTCACCGACGAGCGTTTAAATGAATGAATAAATTGTATTTATTTTGTTATTTTTAAGGATACCTAAGAACGATTCGGAATATTTACGTATATGTTACTGCTATTAATGTAACATTGACTACGATAGTCTTACTGGGAAAACCATTTGGGAAAGATATAATAGAATGAAATTTTAGGGCTCAGTTTGTAAGTATGATTTTAGAACTGTGTGCTCATAAATGACTGTCTCACAAAAAGTGTTATAATACCCGGTATTAGCTATCATTTCAGCGGCAAGAGTTCAGAATATCTAAAGAAAAATCTGTTATAATATCCTCAATACACTTTTATGTCTACCTACTGGTTATTTTGTCATCAGTCAACATTTACTGGTAAGGGCAAGATTTTCAACCATTATCGCCATTTCACCGATTTTTACCAAACAGAATTTTGAAAAGACTTGTCGTCTAAAGTTGGGATGCTAACATTCATAAACTTTTTATAACTACTTCAGAAGTGATTCAACTTTAAGTTATACTTATTATATACGAGTGAGTATGGTCAAATTAACTATTGACCAAATTTATAATAAGTTAATAACTTACGCATCACCTTTATAGCCATCTTGAAGAACACTATTGAAATCCCTAAAAACAATATTCATCACAACTTAAAGAACTTTAATAATGCATTTTCCCTATAAAAATCTTATTTATTATATTTCATTGTCACTTTGAACTATAGTTTATTATAATTATATTAATAAACGTTGTGTGTATTTCGTAGTAAACACAGCGTTGCTATTCTTTGGCATAGTGACGACACACCAGATAATCTATTGACACAGATTTTTTTTTGTAAGAGGGTCTTGTCCAATAATTATGTTGTTTACTGCATTTCATGTTCTGTTACTTGTATGAACGGTCAATTATCACGATTCCACAGGTACTGACTTATTTTTTATAGGTGCTGATTATTTATGAATGACGCTAAATTTCACTTTTAAAAATACACATATCTCAACCATAACACTTGCTAATATCACATAAATTAAATATCCCATGTCTCCAGTGTAGCCTTATGTCCTAGTGTCCTACTTCAGTGTCTTGAGTTCTATAAGACACGCAGAGGTCCTGAAAGAAGTTTCACGCGTGTACCGACCGCATATTGACAATTAGCCGGCGGCCCACATAAATATAAACTATTGTTTTGCCTCATGATAATCGTCTGTACACAACCTTGTCAAAACCAAACTCCATTAATTATAATATAACTGGTAGTAAAACCGGAATCTCATTAACATAGATTACCGTTAATTACGGACACGAAGACAGACGCATGATTCTATCCTTGTCTTGGTTTGTCAGTGAATGGGAGGCAAGGGTTTACATCTATTTTGGGTGTACTTGAGTGGTTTTCCTCCGCGAAAATAAAGGGAGAGAACCTCAATTCTATCTTCCTCATTCCCACTCCATTAGGGTAAATGTATGGATTAATTTTTGACAGATAGCGAGATGCGAATTACTCAAATAAAAAAGATTGTAGTTTGATCTATAAGATTAATTTGGATCACATTAGGTCATTTTAACTAAGAGACCCGGGTTGGATTTCTGGCATATTCAAAAAAATGTATCTTGAGTAAAAAATTAAATTCTCACTTCTAAAGTGATAAATTAACATTCAGGGAGCGGATATTGTGTTAAGTATAGATTATATAATTTATAAGTCTAGTTCTGAAATATTCAGTTGGTTCAGAAAATTGATTTTAAATACTCAAAATAAAAAATCATCAATTTAAGGATTATTAAACCATATTAAAATTAATATTTTGGCACATTATGCTGTACATCAATATTCAGTAGCGGATTTAGGCTTAGGCCCGTGAGGCCCGGGCCTAGGGCGGCAAATTTTGAGGGGCGCCAAAAATTTTAATTGAAATAATTTATATTTTAATTACAAGCAATTTATTATTAATTCTATATTTAATTGTTATGTTAAAAAAATAAATGTTTAATTTATACCTGAATTAGATTTCTAATTATTATTGTTATTATTTTCATTATTTTATACACACACACATATATGTATATATATGTTT
>CABEEJ010000089.1:401786-405397 GCA_901482245.1 Timema douglasi | reverse complement strand
AGGTGTGTGTTTAGAGAAGGTCAAGGTAAAAGTACCCAGGTGTGTGTTTAGAGTAGGTCAAGGTAAAAGTACCAAGGTGTGTGTTTAGAGAAGGTCAAGGTAAAAGTACCCAGGTGTGTGTTTAGAGAATATCAAAGTAAAAGTACCTGGGGGGCCGACTGAAGCGGTGACACCGGCATTTGAGCAGCCTGATGAACGCTGCCCTGAACGTCCTGTTGAACACGGTGTAGATGACGGGGTTGATGGTGGAAGAGACGTAACCCAGCCAGAGACACGTGTCCACCACGTGGTCGGGCACGTGACAGCTGGGGCAGGCGGCGAACAGGATGTTGAGGACGAAGAAGGGCGACCAGCACAGGACGAACGTGAAGAAGACCAGCCCTAGGACTTTGGACGCCTTCTGTTCGGTCGCGACGGCGTTGGCCGCCAACGAGCGCCTACGGTTGCGGCCTGCCAGGAACCTGAGAGGGGAGGAGCCAGTTTAAATATGTTTTGTGAGTTATGTTGCATCTTAACTTAAATTATTCAGGCACTATCACACTTAAATTCTAATGTTTTAAATATAAATATATTAAATGAATTTAGAATTTAACCTTGCTATGCCTCATTTTTATTTGCTGATAACACCTCCCCTCTTCTTCTGAAGAGTATAAACACTCACTCTACTATTTGAACGCGGACTGTATTGACTTGAATTTCAAAATCACTCTTTTTTCTTTTTCCTTTTCTAGATAGATGTATGCTCCGACGGACTTTTTTAATCTACATCCTGGCAAGAAGAGTCTTATATGCCATTTTCGTGAGCAAAATATTTAACCTGATTTGCTGAGGAATTTAAAAACAAAGCTTACAGAAAATACTATTTAAGACCAAAATATCATTTTGTGAGAATGAAAGCCTATTTTTAGAATTATTTAAGAATATAAGATTTTTTTTAATTCATAGTCTTTAAATTTCACCGAATGAGACCTGAATACATTACGATGGTAAAACATATTTTGTCACTACGTTACAGGGGGCAGAATCGTTAAGGCGGGAGTGTAAGGAACAAGAGAAAATAACAGTGTTTTTGAATTTTTTATTTCAAAACTTTGTATGGTCAAATAAATAAAAGACTGCTCTAGTAGAAACACAGAGTTTAATTTTCCTCATATGGTGGTGTAAACAGTTGTTGAATATCTGTCAAGGTTGTCCTGAAATTTAATGACAACTTTTTATCTTAATTTAAAAAATTTCTCATCTAATGCTGCTATACTCATGGCATATACTCTACAATTAATTTTGATATCGCCATAAGAAAAAATCTAAATAATATGTTTATACTAGAGCAATATTTTATTTATTTTGGCAAAAATAAAAAAAAATTATATAAAAACTGCAAAAAAAGCTTAGCTTTTATCGCATCCCTTACACACCCGCCTTAAGTAAAAATTCCACAATACAACCAAATGTATAATAATAATAATACACGTCTGGGCAATCGTAGCCCAGTAGTGGAAGTATTAGCCAGTGATACTGTACCGCCGGCCAAGGGACTTATATCTTTACTTTAGTGTACTGGAGGTTCTTTACATGTCCCGATTAGATGAGGAGATAGTATGAGGAGATAGATAGTATAAGGAGATAGTTAGTATGAGGAAATAGTTAGTATGAGGAGATAGTTAGTATGAGGTGATAGTGAATATGAGGGTGATAGTATGGTGAGATAGTATGAGGGTGATAGTATGAGGAAATAATTAGTACGAGGAGATAGTATGAGGAGATAGTTAGTATGAGGTGATAGTGAATATGAGGGTGATATTATGATGAGATAGTATGAGGAGATAGATAGTATAAGGAGATAGTTAGTATGGGGAAATAGTTAGTATGAGGAGATAGTTAGTATGAGGTGATAGTGAATATGAGGGTGATAGTATGATGAGATAGTATGAGGGTGATAGTATGAGGAAATAATTAGTACGAGGAGATAGTATGAGGAGATAGTTAGTATGAGGTGATAGTGAATATGAGGGTGATAGTATGAGGAAATAGTTAGTATGAGGAGATATTTAGTATGAGGTGATAGTGAATATGAGGGTGATAGTATGGTGAGATAGTATGAGGGTGATAGTATGAGGAAATAATTAGTACGAGGAGATAGTATGAGGAGATAGTTAGTATGAGGTGATAGTGAATATGAGGGTGATATTATGATGAGATAGTATGAGGAGATAGATAGTATAAGGAGATAGTTAGTATGGGGAAATAGTTAGTATGAGGAGATATTTAGTATGAGGTGATAGTGAATATGAGGGTGATAGTATGATGAGATAGTATGAGGGTGATAGTATGAGGAAATAATTAGTACGAGGAGATAGTATGAGGATATATTTAGTATGAGGTGATAGTGAATATGAGGGTGATAGTATGATGAGATATTATGAGGGTGATAGTATGAGGAAATAATTAGTACGAGGAGATAGTATGAGGAGATATTTAGTATAAGGAGATAGTGAGTATGAGGGAGATAGTATGAGGAGATAGATAGTATAAGGAAATCGTTAGTATGGGGAGATAGTATGAGGAAATAGTTAGTATGAGGATATAGTTAGTATGAGGAAATAGTTAGTATGAGGAAATAGTTAATATGGGGAAATAGTTAGTATGAGGAAATAGTTAGTATGAGGATATAGTTAGTATGAGGAAATAGTTAGTATGAGAAAAGAGTTAGTATGAGGAGATAGTTAGTATGAAGATATAGTTAGTATGAGGAGATAGTTAGTATGAGGAGATAGATAGTATAAGGAAATAGTTAGTTTGGGGAGATAGTTAGTATGAGAAAATAGTTAGTATGAGGAGATAGTTAGTATGAGTAAATAGTTAGTATGAGGATATAGTTAGTATGAGGAAATAGTTAGTATGGGGAAATAGTTAGTATGAGAAAAGAGTTAGTATGAGGAGATAGTTAGTATGAGGAAATAGTTAGTATAAGGAGATAGTTAGTATGGGGAAATAGTTAGTATGAGGTGATAGTGAATATGAGGGTGATAGTATGAGGAGATAGTATGAGGGTGATAGTATGAGGAAATAATTAGTAAGAGGAGATAGTGAATATGAGGGTGATAGTATGAGGAGAAAGTTAGTATGAGGTTGTGGAACCAGTCGAAACACAACCTAACTTAAGCCCAACTAGCCAACCCCCGGTAAGCGTTGGAGTAGTTCCCCTTAACAGAAAAATACCCAAGGTACCAGCCGGGAATTGAATCTGGCACCTCTGGGGCCGTGTGCAAGAATAATTTGACTAAGTGTATGCTAAATGGACACTAGCGTAGGTTTGCTTGTTTCATCGTATGTTACTAGTCTACGTATGTGGGCTGCAGTGGTGGCTCGTGTATAGGCATTGCGGAACTGCAACACCCCCTATTTCCACTTGATAATATCAATAACATTAAATATAATGAGTCCTTTTTTCTTTAATTCTTTATTTATTTTTGTAATACAATATATATTCCTTAAACTTAATGTCAATACTTCAGTAGCCATCCCTCAGTATATGAAAAAGATACCAAAATCTATGTATAGAACTGTGCGCCTCACAGTGCCAGCGACGTGGTTTTTGACTGTTGTGTGCA
>CABEEJ010000089.1:394286-396786 GCA_901482245.1 Timema douglasi | reverse complement strand
CGGATTAAACAGTGATGTGGAATGCCTGGCCTCCACCGTGGTTCGAATCCTACGTTAAACTGTAGGTCCTCCATTTTATCTCACAATCAACCTACCATTACACATTAGCGTAAGTGCGTATAACCCGAACGGGTAGTAAGACGTGATGCTAATAATAATAATAATAATAATAATAATAATAATAATAGCAAAGGTGTGACCCACTTCGGTGGACTCATGGTCTAAGGCGCTACTCTCGCAGTAGACTAGACTGCTGATGACGTTGAGATTGAGGGTCAAATCCCAGTCGGATGTACTGATAGTAGTTTTTATAAAATAGTTTTCCACACTTCCTTCAGGCTAATTCTGGTACACTTGATCTAAATATAACCTTATTTATTCCTAAAACCATTAGTTTACCGTAATTATCACATAAATATATGATCTAAATGGGTTGTAAGAAGACGCAGTGCTAAAAAAAAAAAGTAAGCGAAGGTGTGAATAGCCTTCTCTCTTTTTTTTTCTTACAGGCTATATATATATATATATATATATAAGTGCCAACAAGCTATTGGCTGTAAAACGCCCTTTTCTCCAGTTCCCCAAGATGTATATTTATGATTGTCTCATTGATGTATTTGTTCTCAAGTATCTAAATATAGCGGGATCAAAGCGTTAACCATGTGTATACAAGTCTTAAAAGTGATGAAGTCTTTATATCTTGATCGAATGAATTTACTAAACATTGCCAGCTATTACCAACGATTGAAGAATGTTTCATCTTTTTTTTTTTTTTTGTAATGATCATAAATTAGTAAACGGTTAATATTTTAACCGGTGGTGCTGTTTTCCTATAATCTCTTAAAATGTTAGGTCAGTACTCATTGTAATCGTAAGGTGTAGGGAAACTCTATTCACGGTAGGAATTACTCTCTGAAAGGTCTTTTTTCCTACAAATATCCTACTATATAATATATTTCTGGTAGAGAAAAAGGCCTTTCAGAAAACAATTCCTAACATGAACAGACTTTATTTACTTACCATATTTCTTTATTTAAGGTATTTAACGTGCACTTTCTGAAAAGATTGGTTATATAAGCACACGAGAATTTCTATGAGAGAGGTTGAAAGAGCCTACCAATTTTGCTGGAAGGGTATTTTAACATAACCTCCAGAGTTCTTTTACATGCCACAATAGACATGGAACCAACGGCTTTACTTTACCTCCATAGTAAGTTGTGCTACGGATTTTTATAGCTCAAGAAAAATATGTTGACCCAGGTTGGGTGTGAACCCGAAAACATTGCGTTCTAAGGCAAGTACCTTACTCCAAGACCACAGGGATCGACTAGATTTATATCACTAACGTAAATACTGTTTGAAATGTGTCTCTTTCTTTAGCCTCAAAATACCCTGTGGTTGATACAATTTCTTTTGTTTCTGTGTAACAAATTAGTTTTTTTAAATATTTATATGTGTATTGGGTTATTTAAAATGCACTTTATGTTAAATATATCAATAGATTATTTAAAAATATAACTTAAGGTGGGAATTTCATGGAATATAAGTGTTAAGTGTTTTTGAAATTCTTACATCAAATCATTATTTTTTTGGTCAAAATAAATCTAATATATCTTCAGTAGAAACATAAGAGTTTAATTTTCTTCACATGATGCTATCAATATTTGTTGAATATCTGTCAAGGGTTGATTAAGGGATATATATATATGTATATCATCTTGATTAAGGATTAAAATGTAATATCCAGATTGTTCCCAGAAATCAATTAGGTCATACCACGAATCATGGTTTCCTCGCTGTATAGATGATTAATAGTTCACTTGGCCATATATTACCACGAGACCACCGCGACTGATGGAATGCACAAATAAACACTCATCACTCCCACGAATTCGCCAATTACCGGAAACTGTAGACGTGTGACGGGCGCACATACTTCATTTGTCAGCTTTTCACAATTTGGTGGTTCTGCCTCTAGTTGCAAGGTATATTCCAATTTTCATAAAAAGAACCTTATCTGATAGTTAGAAACATTAATATATTTAATTTAACGTATGCGTGCGTCTATTCATCTAATATTCTGCCATAATTATTGATTGATATTATATTTATATCTAGCACCGCGTCTTACTACCCGTTCGGGTTATACGCTTTAAGTACTAATTACTCTAATGGTTAGGACTTGGGAAGGTCAAATTAGAGGAAGTGAACTCGCATTTGCGTGGAGGTAGAGTGTAAAATCATTTAGAAAAAACCACCCCCAGTTCACCCGACCGAGATTCGAACCTCCATCTCCCCGTCCTCAGCAGTCGAGCTTCAACACGACAAGCGCGTTAGCCAACTACGTCACCGAGACGGGTATTGATATTATAAATGCCTGTAAAATAACACTAATAAATCCCAGATATGGACATGTCATTTTGGACGGGGGGCGGGGGGGTTGTTATATACAATGTTTATAATACTTAAACACCGTTTCATGATCGTTTTTGTTGTAAAA
>CABEEJ010000089.1:370039-387421 GCA_901482245.1 Timema douglasi | reverse complement strand
TTTTTTTTTTTTTTGCTGTTCAGTTTTACGTGAGAGTTTTCAAAGTTAGCAGTCAGCTGTGACATAAAATTTAATACTCACATCGGTGTGCATGTAGGTTAAGGCGTTAGTATTATATGCTTTGATTTACTGGGGACGTGGAAGTTTTGGGTTCGAATACCCGCAGGATAGTTTTATCCTAAATTATTTCTCACTTTCTCTTAAACCAAATTCATGTACTGTACATAGCCCCTAACGTAGCTATGCGAAATGTATAGGCTTTATTTAAAACGCAAAGCACAACAAAATGTAAGATAATATCTTGTATTATCTTTTATCTATTTTTCGTTTACAAATCGTATACAAATTTGATTTTAATTTTTAATAAAATAGGCCTACTTTTGTCCACACAACAGACATGGGATTCACCAACGAGACGATAAAACATTTTACTTTTAATCTTTTAAAAAAATATCCGACATATTTACTCAATCGGTAGTGTATCTGCCTACAGAGATAAGAATCTCGGGTTCAATTCCAGACATGGCCGAAAAATGTATTTAAAAAAATGGCACTGCGTGGTTATTCTCTCATATACTAAATACGCTAATAAGCTAGGGATGAGGTAGTTGTAATTTAGGTGAGGTGCACCAACATTTACATGGAGAGAGGGTAAAAACAATGTTTGTAAGCCACCCTCCATACACTCGATCGAGATTCGAACTTCAATCTCCCATCATCGGCAGTCTAGTCTACTGCAAGAGTAGCTCCTTAGACTATGCGGCCACTGGAGCGGGCTTATAATTTATTAATTAACGGTCGGAGGACTGGATGCTGTGTTTGTTTTAGAATAAAGTTTGTGATTTGTGTTATGATATAGTCCGTTGTATCAGAAGCTTAATTTACATATGTTATTATGGGTGACCTGGCGGTCTAGGGGTAAGGTGTCAGACTTCTGTGCTGGCGGCCGGGGTTCAATCCTCGGTCCCGGCACAGATTTNGGGGTTCAATCCTCGGTCCCGGCACAGATTTATCTGATTACCAAACCCTTCCTTCACCTCTGACAAGACATCTTGTGAATGTGGGGAATGCCAGGCCTCCACCGTGGTTCGGATCCCACGTTAAACTGTAGGTCCTCCATTTCATCTCACAATCACTCTACCATTGCACATTAGCGTAAGTGCGTATAACCTGAACAGGTAGTAAGACGTGGTGCTAATATTAATAATAATAATAATAATAATTTAGTCAAATTTCACTCTAATGATTATGATAAACTTTGTATCTAGAAATTTTTTAAAAAGGTTCTAAACAAAACGACAAATCTCATTTTCCCATGAAAGTGTGGAAATTTCCAATATTGATCATATCTTCGTCACTATTTGAGATACGAAATAACTTATCATTGTAAAGTTGTAGTACTATTAGAAATAAAAAAAATTTTATCTGAAATATTTTTTTTTACAAAACAAATATTTTACGAGCTTTAAGCATTTTTTTATGGACGTCTTTGAAACAAGGGAAATGATATCTATGCTCTTTGGTAGACAAGATGTTCCTCATTCCTAAACGTATCTTTAAAAATATATGATGTACCCCAAAAAAAAATTTGAGGTAACTACTAACGCGTTTATTTCTGTAGTCATCCGCATGGGTGGATGGGTACAAGATCTATTTATTATTTTTGGCACCACGTCTTACTACCCGTTCGGGTTATACGCACTTACGCTAATGTGTAATGGTAGGGTGATTGTGAGATGAAATGGAGGACCTACAGTTTAACGTGGGATACGAACCACGGTGGAGGCCTGGCATTCCCCACATTCACAAGATGTCTTGTCAGAGGTGAAGGAAGGGTTTGGTAATCAAATGAATCTGTGCCGGGACCGAGGATTGAACCCCGGACCCCCAGCACAGAAGTCTGACACCTTACCCTTAGACCACCAGGTCCCCTTACGAGATCTAAACGTCATTATCATATTATGTAATATGGTGTTATGGAAATCAGGGTTTGAATCAAAGATGTTTTTTTTTATTGTTTCACACTCTCCCTCCACGTGAATGCGAGTGTACTTCCTCAAAACTCTACCTTACTCATCCTTGCCTCAGTGTTATTACATGCGAATCTATCGGATCGGTGTAGAAAAAAATCTCTATTTAGTTTTGCGTAGCTTTAAAACTGTGTTTTTTGAAACAATTTGTTAAGTTTTCATGAACAATGTGTGTGGTTTTTTTTTAACTTAGAGAAAATAAATATACGCGGAAGAATATAACAAGGTTATTGTTATCAGAGCCCCTGGATGCTGACCTAGAGGCTTCGGGTTCGATTACTGGCTGGTAACCGGGAGATTTTTCTCTAAATGGGATTAACCCCTATGAGCCCCGCATGGTTTGGTTAGTTAGGGTTAAGTTAGGTTTAAGATCCACCCCAACATATTCACTACCATCACCCCCTCACCTAATCGGGACATGGAAAGAGCCTCCACTGAAAAGATGTACGATTAGTACACTAGGGCTTCCCCTGGGCAACGGTACGTTAGTACCGGCTAAACTTTCCGGTAAACTGAGCTGAAGAATAATGTAGCCCAGACACACCATTATTATTATTATTATTATTACAGTAGCCCCATGGCTTCTTTGGTGCTGAGTGACATCTCACAGCTGACAGCTGACGGCTTTAAAAAGTTACCAGATCAAATTATGTATCCCTACGCCGAACCATATGAGCTGAAAAAACGTGTTTTAGTAGGTGTCACCTCTGACAGTCAAAATTTAGGTATATACCTAAATGTTGACTGTCAGAAGTCAGCTGTGAGCTGTCAGTCAGCCCCAAAGAAGCCACGGGGCTACTGTGCTATTGAAGAATATTGTACTAGAGATTGGAACCAAATTTTCGAGAGTAGGCTATCATTTCCGGGACCCTTTCCTCATCGCTAGACCTCTCTCCTCAACTTCGGGTCCCTTTCCTCATTTCCAACTCAACTTATCTTCAGGGCTTTCACGCCACTTACAAGGTCCTTCCCTCATCTCCAGATCCCTCAAACTACCTTCAAGGCCCTCAATCTATCTTTCAGGCCCTCAACCTAACTTCAAGGCCCTCAACCTATCTCCTGGGCCCTCACCCATTCTTCAGGACCCTTTCCTCATTTCCAGAATCCTATTCTCACCAGTAGGGCCTCCCCTCGTATCCAGGTCCCTCAACCTATCTTTAATTTCCTCAACTTATCTTCAAGGCCCTCAACCTAACTTCAAGGCCCTCAACCAAACTTCAAGAACCTCAACCAAACTTCAAGGCCCTCAACCTATCTCCAGGGCCCTTAACATATCTTTAAGGTCCTCAACTTATCTTCAGGGCTTTCACACCACTTACAAGGTCCTTCCCTCATCTCCAGGTCCCTCAACCTAACTTCAAGGCCCTCAACCTATCTCCAGGGCCCTAACCCTATCTCCAGAAACACCCCCCTCTCCGGAGATCTCCCTTTATATCCAGCCCCCCTCGCCCTGGTCGTAGAGCCCTCCCCCTGCCCAAGAACCACTCACCTGAGGTTTAGCGTGGACGGTCCCATGCTAAGCTGCAGCCTCAAGGACCGGAGCCGGAAGTTGCGGGTTTCCCGGGCGATGTTTTCAGGGGTTTGTGTGCCTTGGTCGCACCGCCCCACACCACCCCCATCCACGGCGCCACCTCCACCCCCGCCGTTAGCCACGAAACTCAGCTGCGGCTGTGACGAGCTCACCCGGATGCTGGAGCTCCTTCAAACAGAACATTTCAAGTGTTAATGGTTCACGTGACATCAAACATTACTTACCTACAGAGTTCGTTGGGGTGGGGGAAAGGGAATTAGCGGCTGTCGGGGGGGATTAACACTCCTGACTGATCAGAGAGGCCCGAGTTCAATCTCGACCTGGTACAAAACGTGTAGCTTTTTTTATATTCATCATCATCATCATCATCATCATGATCATCACACACAGTTTCGTGACACTAACAATGTCTGTCTCGTACATAAACCTCTCCATCTACTCCTGTCATTCCACCTTCTTTCTTCCTCCACGTAGGCTCAATCCACTCCTCTCCATCTACTCCTGTTCTTCCACCTCCATTCTTACTCTACGTAGGCTCAATCCACCTCTCTCCAACTACTCCTGTCCTTCTTCCTCCTTTCTTCCTCCACGCAGGCTCAATCCACTCCTCTACATCTACTCCTGTCCTTCCACCTGCTTTCTTCCTCCACGTAGGCTCAATCCACTCCTCTCCATCTACTCATATCCTACCACCTCCTCTCTTCCTCCACGTAGGCTCAATCCACCCCTCTACATCTACTCCTGTCCTTCCACCTCCTCTCTTCCTCCACGTAGGCTCAATCCACCCCTCTCCATCTACTCCTGTCCTTCCACCTCCTTTCTTCCTCCACGTAGGCTCAATCCACCCCTCTACATCTACTCCTGTCCTTCCACCTCCTTTCTTCCTCCACGTAGGCTCAATCCACCTCTCTCCAACTACTCCTGTCCTTCCACCTTCTTTCTTCCTCCACGTAGGCTCAATACACCCCTCTCCATCTACTCCTGTCCTTCCACCTCCTTTCTTCCTCCACGTAGGCTCAATACACCCCTCTCTATCTACTCCTGTCCTTCCACCTCCTTTCTTCCTCCACGTAGGCTCAATCCACCCCTCTCCAACTACTCCTGCCCTTCCTCCGTTCGGACTATACGCTTTTATACTAATTACGATAAGGTTTTTAATAATTTGGAAGGTTATATTTATAAGAGGTGTACCCGCATGTGCGTAGAGTGAGAGTGGAAAACAACTTAGGAAACCCATTCTTAATAGGCCTATACTCGACCGAGAATCTAACTTCTATCTCCCCGTAATCGGTGATCTAGTCTATCGAGAGAGTAGCGCGTTAGACCGTGCGGCCACCGAAGCGGGTTTCCATCCGTATTGATTTTAAATCCTCTCTCTAGGCTAATGCTGTCAACCCAATTGGGCAGTAACACCCATAATTACTAGTAATCTGACACAGACATTGTTATCGCGAGTGGGGGGGCTGGGGGGGGGAGGGAATATTGATTTAACATGTATACCCCCTTCCCCTAATAATATTTGTAAACGGGACACACTCAATACTATTGTAAAAAAAAGTTTTAAATTTTATTTATAAAATAACGTTTTGAGCAATGCATACATAATGTATGATTATTATTTTTATTGGGTGTTCTTTCTTTCGACAGGTCTGTTGCCTTGCCCAAATGAAGTAATCCACCATGTCCTATCAGCAGTCTGCTTTTTTAGATCCTGAAACTTTTCTTACTTCCCTAAGTAAGGTAACGTTTCTCATGACTAATAAAGTCAGTTACGTTATAATATTATTCGTATTATTTATTTGGTACGAAAAATAAAAAGGTTTATTTTCTAAATTTATTATTTATTTATTTGACGTATTTAACGTGCACTTTTTGAACCGACTGATTATATCAACACACGAGAATATCTACGAGCAAGAGTGAAAGAACCTACCAATTGTTTAGGGAAAGGTATTTTAATATATATTCCAGGTTTTATTTTAAATACCACAAACGACATGGGGTCGTCGGCTTTACTCCCTCTCAGAAGGAAGTTGTGCAACGGATTTTTGTATCACTCAAGAAATGTTGACCCCGGTTGGGTTTTGAGTCCACGAACATCGGGTCTTGAGTCAAGCACTTTACCCCAAGACCACTGGGTGTCGACATTTCTACAGTAGCCCCGTGGCTTCTTTGGTGCTGACTGACAGCTTTGAAAAGCTACCAGACCGAATTATGTATCCCTACGCCGAACCATATGATCTGCAAAAACATGTGTTTAGCAGATGTCACTTCTGACAGTCAACATTTAGGTATATACTTAAATGTTGACTGTCAGAAGTCAGCTTTGAGCTGTCAGCCAGCACCAAAGAAGCCATGGGGCTAATGTAATTTAAAGGGAAAATGGGTTAATTCTGTTCATCTCTGGTAATTTTTTTATTTTTCTTAGCACCACGTCTTACTACCTACCCATTTGGGTTACACGCTTATGTAGGACTACTAATTATGCTAATGGTTTAATGATTAGGGAAGCTACATTTATAAGAAGTGTCCAATTTCTCTTTGAGAATATGAAGATTTTTTTTTCTCCACACCAAATATGTATTTTTTTTTAAACCTTGAAATTAAAAGTCGGTTTGTGAACGAAAATGTGTTTAATGATGGAATATGTACAAAGCTTTGTAAATTAACTCTTTTCTTTCTATCTAAAGTACTTTTTTTTTAATGCTGATCTGTTATTTAACACGAATAACACAATTATACTTTTAAATAAAATTAAATGTTATAAATTCTCTTTGAAGTTCTTTCTTTCTTTTTCGTATCAAACGATGATTTAGAATAAAAGCGGTGGTTTAAATAACTTGAGACAAGCTAATTAATTCGCTCTTTTACATCCATCAAGACAAAGAGAGATATATATATATATATATATATATAATGGGTGTGTGTGTGAATAGTACTCAACCCAAAGGTTGCTTGAATCCTCGACAATTCCATCGTTTGTTGTAAAGCCTAAGCAGCAATGAAGAGGCGTACTAGGGAAATAATGCGCGAGTTCCTCTATAACCATTGAAATAACTTTATTTTCTCTTTATATACAAACAAAGAGAGAACAAAATGGAATAAGTCATTGTTTGTGTTAAGATTATTTCCTCTTCTCTTTTGTTGTTGTTGTTGTTGATAAAAGCAACATTGCCGAAATATGTCTTCAATTTGTGTTAAAATTTGCGTTTAAATGTGTGTGCCACTATTTTTTACTAAATAATATAGAAGAAAGAAAAAAGATGTCACCTTTGTACATACAATTCTTCACACATTTTTCCTCTTTCCCTAGTTGGGCTATCTTCGTCAAATTTATATTAATTAGTTTATTTTTCCTTTTTCTTTATTTTTATCTATTTCTATTGTTATAAAATTATTTAGTCATTGGGCAACCTCAATGTTAAACATAATCTTAAATACAGTAGGACTCGCAACAGTGGGCAAGTGGACTAAATGTCAGATCCACATGATCTGAATATTAACACACAAGTTACAAATCATTGTACTATAAATATCACCGTTCTAAACGTGCATTAATACATATTATTTTTATCACCGCTTCTTACTACCCGTTCGGGCTATACGCACTTACGCTAATGTGTAATGGTAGGGTGATTGTGAGATGAAATGGAGTACCTACAGTTTATACGGTGGAGGCCTGGCATTCCTCACATTCACAAGATGTCTTGTCAGAGGTGAAGGAAGGGTTTGGTATTCAGATAAATCTTTGCCGAGACCGAGGATCGAAACCCCGGCCGCCAGTATAGAAGTCTGACACCCTACCCCTAGACTACCAGGTCACATTAAAATTTAATAAAAACATACTCGGTAGAGAATCTGATGAAATGCTACATTTGGAGTACCGCGCTGTATAGGGTAGAAACTTGAGACTATTAGGAAGATGGAAAAGAAATAATTGGAGAGCTTTTAAATTTAGAACTGGAGAAGACTTGAGAAGATCAGGTGGATGGACAAATTAAGAACACCTGAAAAGAGTGGGTTGTGAGAGAACCATTTTGAATGTTATTTTCCGGTACAAAGCAAACTGGATCGAACAGATCCTTAGGAGAAACTTTCTTCTGCATGACGTCATGGAAAGAAAGGTCGAAGGAAAGAGCAGTCTAGGAAGAAATAAGATTCAAATATTGGTTAACATTAAGAATAGAAGAAAGTTCTGGGAGCTTAAGGAGGAGGCAGGGGGACAGGGTGCATAGACGGTCTAGGTTCACTGACAAAAGGAATGGACCTGAGATCAAAGCTAGAATCCCGACTGGATGTACCGAGAGTAATTTTAATACTAAAGGGTTATCTAACCTTCCTTTTCGCAAATACAGGCACAATTCCTCTCAATTAAACTTTCATCATCTCTACCAATATAGATTAGGTTCTTTTTCTTTAACCAGAACCCGTTTATGTGGCCACATGGTCTGAGGCGCTATTTTTGTTGTAGACTAGATTATCGATAATAGGGGATATCGAGGTTAGAATCTCTGTTGGATGTACTGAGTTTTTTCCCCAAAATGATTTTTCACTTTCCCTTAACGTAAATGTGGGTACCCTTCCTATAAATATAATCTTAATTATCCTTAAAACTATTAGCATAAGTTGTACATAAGCGTATAGTCTGAACGAATAGTAAGACGCTGTCGGTACAGAAAGAAAAAAAAAAGTTTGATTTGATGCGTTTTATATTCATCCTGAGATCGTCATAGACTCAGACCTTCAGCTGTTTAGTGCTGCCTGCACCATCTGGTAGAAACCCCATGTACTAGCATAGTTCCGAAAGTGCTGTAGTTCCTCGTTGCCTTCCACGCTAAATTTCTATGAGCGAGTGCCAATATTCCTACCAATTTTTAACCAGAAAAATATTTTCCCATACTTCTCAGGTTTATTTTACAAACCGCAATCTACATGGGACTGATGGCTTTGCTTCCTCTCCAAAGGAAGTTGTGCTATAGATTTTTATCACTTAAGGAATATATGCCGGCCTAAGCTGGGTTAGAACCCACAAATATCAGGTCTTGAGGCGAGTACTTTACCAGAAGATGATCCGGCGGTCCAAGGGTAAGGTATTGAACCTCTGTGCTGAGTGTCCGGGGTTCAATCCTCGGTCCCAGCACAGATTTATCTGATTACCAAACCCTTCCTTCACCTCTGACAAGACATCTTGTGTTTGTGAGGAATGCCAGGCCTCCACCGTGGTTCGGATTCCACGTTAAACTGTAGGTCCTACATTTCATCTCACAATCACCCTACCATTACACCTTAGTGTAAGTGCGTACAACCCGAACGGGTAGTAAGAAGCGGCGCTAATAATAATAATAATAATAATAATAATACATAGCTTGGTTAAAGACGTATAACCCGAGCGGGTAGTAAGACGCGGTGCTAATAATAATAATAATAGTATTATGAATATTTTCTCACGTGTTTTTTTTTTAAATATCGGATGACACATAACTGGGAGGGACTTTGCCATCCAGGTTCGGTCACCCTATATGGAGACTATTAGCCACTCTGGTGACACAGAGCATTGTCCAGGATACATCACTGGAGGTTGTCTACACGACGTATCCGTAATGAGATTATGTTAATTATCAAATTATGGAGCCGGGGTAAGTTATAACCTAACTTAAACCTAATTAACCAAACGCTGCTGACCGTTGGGTTTATTCCCCTTAAAGGGAAAAATACCTAAGGTACCAGCCGGGTATCAAGCACGGGACACCCTGGCTCTTAGACAGGTACACAGACCACTCTACCACGGGGACGGTTATCTAAAATTTGTTAATATATCCTATCAAAAGTTTCAGTCAGATGATTATTAAAGTTATTTTATTAACTTTTGTAAGTTTAAGATACCATCTTCCCTATTGTGTTACTACTAATATTTTAACAGATTTAAATGTTTTGTTTATAAACGTCTCTGGTAAGTTATAATAGCGCATTTAATGTGATTAAACTTATTGTTTCTAGATTTCCCTATACCATTCTAGAATATTCTATGAATATCTTAGTTAAAAACTTTTAATTCTTGATGAGTTGAACCTTAAACTTTCTCGTTACCTTATTATGAGCTCGAAACTTTACTTGAGGCAATGAATGAGGTTACATAAATTATAAACTTAAACTTTAACGTTTAAACGTTTTATTTTATTACATTAAGTATTCGAAATATGTTAAATAAACGTGATCGTCCAAATTTTTGTCTAGCAACATTTAATTCATGGAAAAATTCTCACAAAATCTTATTACCCGGATGGGTTTATACTATTTAATTGCACTAACATGGTATGGAAGCGTTCTAGAGGTAATGCACCCGCATTTGCGTGGAATTAGAGGGGGAAACCATTTAGGGAAAACCACCCTCAGTACGCCCGATCAAAGTTCGAACCTCGACCAGTGGCAGTCTAGTCTACTGCTAAGATAGCACATTAGACCACGCGGGCCACCGAAGAGGGTTCGGTATTTATTAAATCATGTGACTTAATTAAAAATTCCCGCAAACATTTATTTAAAGTGAAACAAATAATTGAGCACATTTTGAAACGATTTTAAGTGTTTTTATTTTATCCAAAATTATGTGCACATTATAAAATTAAACTACTATTTTTGGTACTCGTAACCTACATAAGTGTAGGCAGGATATTGATATTAAAGAATATTATGTCAGATATGTCTCGTGGGCTAGATGCGGCCCTCGGGCCGTGAGTTTGTGAACCCTGCCTTAAACAATTTGGCCACTGAAGTGCGTTATATGGATGTTAACGCCTTATCATTAATTGAGTTACCAGTAAACCCTATAGTAGCGATTATTATACTCACGTAACGACTATAGCGCTTGGTGGTTGTAAGTGTAACTAAAGTAAAGTCTGCCTGCTGCAGACCTGCTATGTTAATACTTAAATATTATATTTATTATTATTATTATTATTATTATTATTTAGCACCGCGTCTTACTACCCGTTCGGGTTATACGCTTTAAGTAATAATTACGCTAATTGATTAGGAATTGGGAAGGTTGATTTAGAGGAAGTGAACCCGCATTTGCGTGGAGGGAGATTGGAAAACCATTTAGGAAAAAACCTCAGTTCACCCGACCGAGATTCGAACCTCGATCTCCCCGTCTTCAGCAGTCAAGCTCAACACGACTAGCGCGTTAGCCAACTACGCCTCTCGGCGGTCGACTTAAATATTATAATTGAAACCAATACTTTAAGGTTTTTTTTTAATCGATTGGACTGATGGTGATTAGAAGATCAAGGTTTGAATCCTTGTTTAGTGTATTGAGGATGATTTTCCTTGAATATTGCCTACACACAAATTCTGGTACAATTCCTTTTAACTCCACACTATTTCACTTGTGGGAATATGTGTATAGCCCAAATGGGTTTCAAGACGCGGTGAACCAAATTAAATCCAAAATTTACAACACCTTCCGCTGAGATGCAATGGTATGATATTTTTATCGGAAAATATTTATCCCTACTTGACGTCGCAGATTCTGTGACCACAGGTGCTGGAAGTTGTTGGTATTTTAATGCGACTGTACCACACGCAGGCAAGAACATTCCTTCTCTCCTCCTCCTCTTACGTGTGCTAGTGGATTCCTTCGCGCCATTTGTTATCGTGGTGCATGCCGGGCGACCGGACACACCACCATAACACACGTCCATCCACGTCATCATTAATCAAAGCGCGGGAAACTCAGAGACCCCCTGTCGTCGCACATAATCCCGATTATAGCGGGATGACTCAATCATTCTTGGGGGCGGGGTTAGGGCGGGGGAGGGGGGCACATGTTCCACTATAGCAGTCATGTCACACACTTGAGATCCACGGGCCGCACGCAGTCACTGGTTTTATTCAGTCCATGAACCTTATGATAAGCCAACACACAATACAGCCCTTTTCTTCTTTTTGTAAACGTTGTAAAAATATAATGATTGGGATATTTGGGTATTTAGCATAATTTTGGGAAATCTGACATGAGAGATTGGTCCACCAAATTTATACTCTTTCTTCGACATGGATCATTTACAAAAAAAATTGTAATTTTTGCGCCAAATATTTGCAATGTTTGGAAGCACATTCATCTGCTAACAGCTGTTGAATTTGTCCATCAAATATGTCCAATGTTTGGCATCATATTCGTTTGCTAACAGCTGTTGAATTTGTCCATCAAATATGTCCAATATTTCGAAGCACATTCATCTGCTAACAGCTGTTGAATTTGTCCATCAAATATGTCCAATATTTGGCAGTACATTCATCTGCTAACAGCTGTTGAATTTGTCCACCAAATATGTACAATGTTTAGCAGCATATTCGTTTGCTAACAGCTGTTGAATTTCCCCATCAAATATGTCCAATGTTTGGCAGCATATTCGTTTGCTAACAGCTGTTGAATTTGTCCATCAAATATGTCCAATATTTCGAAGCACATTCATCTGCTAACAGCTGTTGAATTTGTCCATCAAATATGTTCAATATTTGGAAGCACATTCATCTGCTAACAGCTGTTGAATTTGTCCACCAAATATGTGCAATGTTTGGAAGCACATTCATCTGCTAACAGCTGTTTTCTCATATGAAAAAGAACCGAAAGGCCTACGACTCACAGACACACATTAATTTATCAAATATTATGAACGTTACTTTGGCATAAGGGTGTGGGGAATCCATTTTTTAAATTCAGAGGAGGTCGAACCGAATATGTGTGATATTCTCGACATCGAATCGAACTTCGAATATTATTTGTTTTTTTATGCTTTAAAAATATCATATTGTTGTTATATATATATATATATATCTTTATGTCTTTAAATTATTTAAAAAATGTTTTATTGCAAAAAATGTTGTAATATTTCGTTTTATTCTGATGAATCCATTTATTACCACTTCGTAATTATCAAAGTAGGAAATTTTTTCGAAGTGAAATCTAAGCTAATGCTTATTCCGAAAACAAGTTGAACTTTCGAAGCTTAGCGCACCCCTACTTTTGGCACAAAGCTCGACAATTACACCAATGCTGCAAATAAAAGGTTCCAAATTTATGGTAAAAAATATATTTCTCCTATTGTTTAATTATATTGAGTTTGCCCTTTTCCTTTATTTAGAAATAATAAGTTGGAATTCGTTTTACTTAAGAAGGTGACAGTGCTGTTTTTCTTCTATTTTTTAAGGTGGCCCCTATGGTTAAAAAAGATTGACACACCTCGCGTGGGACATCGAGGCTTGATTTCGATCGAATAAAACCAGAGTTGTTAGTTTATTTTTTATAGAAAAATTGCTACCAGTATTCTCCTTACTTTCCTATTTCTGTTTCACTATCTCTTCCTCTTTGCCCCTTTAACACTTGCTTCATACTTCCCTATCCCTTTCTTTATTGTCCCTCCTTCCCTGTCGCACCCCCTCTCTATTTTATATCCCTCCTTATTAACCCGACTCTCTCTCTATAAGAGTCTTCGTAGTCGACGTGTAGGAAGATTTCAATGTTCGAAGAGGGAGCAAGGGAATTTGAAAAGGAACTACAGTATTTTCTTTTAGTTATAATGGTTTTAAAACTATAAATTATTTCAAAAGAGAAAAATTAAAAGATAACTATTGTCTGATGATTGTATTAATGAAGTTCTGACCCTTACAGACTTCTCTCATGACAATATAAACACAGGACTTCCAGATATTCACTTCCTCTGAAGAGGTAGTGTGAGATCGTGGATGAACAGTGATACCAGTACCTACCTGTCTAGATCTCCACTTCCCCTGAAGAAGAGGTGGTGTTAAATGATGGATGACCGATGATGCAACAGCTCCTGATGGTGTATTAAAGAGTTGACACTTACAGACCTCCCTCTATCTGATACATAACCAGTACCTACCTGTCTAGATCTCCACTTCCCCTGAAGAGGTGGTGTGATATGGTGGATGACCGATGATGCGACATCTCTTCATGCTGCTGATGGTGTATTAAAGAGATACTTACAGACCTCCCTCTATATGATACATAACCAGTTACCTACCTGTCTATATCTCCACTTCCCCTGAAGAGGTGGTGTGATATGGTGGATGACCGATGATGCGACATCTCTTCATGCTGCTGCTGGTGGTGGTTCATGTAGTGCTGTCCCTTTGCGGCCGCGAACCGCCCGCCGAGTCTCCGGAACTTGTCCGAGTCCGGGTGCTCGGCGGCGAACCTCGCCTTCTTCCGGAGCAGTTGTACCGTGAGGGCGTACGTCACCACCATGATGACCATGGGGATGTAGAAGGCGGCCAGTGAGCCGAACACGAAGAAGGCCCGGTTGTTGATGACGCACAAACGCTGGTGGGGCATGATGTTACTCGCGTTGTATATCCCTGAGGGGTAAAGAAAGCGCTTATGGGTGGTATGCTAGATCAAGGTTCAGTGTTTAGTGCTAGTGTAGTTTTAATGGATAGTCCTAGATCATTGTCATCTCCCTGTTGAAATACATTTCTTTATTCTAGAATGTTTGGTTTGGATACTGTTTTATACTCAAACAAGTTTTATTAGAATATTTTCTTTTATAAAATGTTTTGTTTATACGTACTTTTTTATTCAACAATTTTTTATTTCAAAGTTTGTTTAAATGTTTTCTTACACTAACAGGTTTTTTTCTTTAGATATTAATTCTAACATATTTGTTTTAAATATTATTTTTCAAGTCCCTCATGTGTGGTATACTTAATGATTTCATAATTCTATAACGTTTTGTTAACACACTTTTCAATTCTAAAAGTATTGTTTATAATAATTATGTTTCTTAGTCTAACACCTTTTTTTTAACATTTTTTAATTTTGACACTTTTTTTAGCAAGTCTTGTTTAAATATGTTTTCTTAGTCTAAAAGGGTTTTTAGATATCCTTTTATTTTCTAACAAGTTTGGTTTTCATACCAACACGTTTTGTTAAACTAAATATTTTATATTATGAAACGTTTTGTAGATTTTTTTTTTAGTTCTGACACGTTTATTTGAAATATATTTTAGATTCCAACAAGCATTATTTAAATATTTTTTTTTTATTTTATCATCAGCAGAGGCAGCAACAATTGTTTCAATCTTGTGACCAGGTCAGTTTAATAAAATTCCTCCATTTTGTTCTATCCTTCCAAACATTCTTCCTCTTTTAATTGTTTCCAATATTCTACTCTCACTTGCACATTTCTGTCATCTGCTCCTTCCATCTCTTTCTTGGCCTCCCTTGCGATATTTTCCCTAATATATACATATATATAAGCATGTTTAAATACTAAATTAAAGTATTCTAACACGCTTCGCATATACATTTTTTCATTCTAAGAGGTTTTAATAAAAAAAAAACATTGTTGATAATACGTACACATTTTAAGTAAAAAAAAAGTTGCCCTTTTTTAAAAAAAAAACATAATTTAACTCGCTTTGTTTTGAGTCTTACTCTATTACACTTTGTTTTGTTTAAAAATAATTCCAACACTCACTGTTTGAACTTATTTTTATATAGTCTAACCAGTTTTGTTTAAGGTTTTTTTTCTATTCTGTAGCGCTTTGTTAAAATACTACTTTTAAAATTGAAATTACAGTTTAAATTTTATATACTGAATAACTAAAATTTTAGTTTAAATGTTGTAGTTTAAATACATTAACAAGCCAATATGTCAACATGGAAATATAAATAATATTATTTTTAATTCCTACATTGCTTTGAGTAGTCATTACAATAGTAGATAATTTTAATTTGAAAAATAAATATTGGTTGCCCCGAATTTAATTCTAAAACGTATTATAAACTATAATACTTACCGTTCAAAATAATATTGGCGTACAACACCATTTATTCATACCATAAATAACAATTAGTTATTGTTTTGTAGTTATTATTTTAGTCACACATTTATACCAAATAAGCAGCAAGTACCATATATATTTATCTACAAATAAAACAAATTTTATACTAACACAATGTTTATTAATTTATCGTGAAATTAATTTCTGAAACAAAGCGCTTTGCTAGTATTGTTT
This sequence comes from Timema douglasi, assembly GCA_901482245.1. Taxonomy (NCBI): domain Eukaryota; kingdom Metazoa; phylum Arthropoda; class Insecta; order Phasmatodea; family Timematidae; genus Timema; species Timema douglasi. The sequence continues at coordinate 371,821 of CABEEJ010000089.1, read as the reverse complement.
GACAAGCTCAATTTGATATAAGTGTTTAGGGTGCATGAACACAATTCTAGAGGATCCTAGTTTGACTAAAAAGTGGTGTTGACGAGTATGCTTGTTATTTGTTTACGCGTTTGTAGTAATAACTAACTAGTGTATATGTATATAATATTTTATATATATACAGGGTGTTTGGAAATTCATAGCCCAAAATTCACATATAGATTATTTGAACTAAAAGTAATACAGAATCCCTTACACACTTACATCCGGAAACTGTGCTAATACCATTAAATTGTGTTCAAAATGTTGGCGTACAGCACTGGAAGAGTAAAGCTGTTCAAGCATGCGTGTACAACAGATTGCATAGGAGCTAGTCGCACGGCACTACACACCTTAACTTCTTGTGGCAGAACATACCCCAATTAATAGTTAAAAAACACACCAGTCCATCTAGAAATGTGAATACGTTCTGAGGATCATAAATAACGATCTTAAATCACAGAAAGTGCTTACCATTATTACATGTGCAGTTCTACGCGCCTAGTTCCTATGCAACTTGCTGTACACGTATGCTTGACAGCTTTGCTATCCCAGTGCTATTCGTCGAAACTTTGAAAATAATTTAATGGTATTATCATAGGTTTCCGGATGTAACTGTGTAGGGATTTTGTATTATTTTTGGGTAGGTGACCTGGTGGTCTAGGGGTAAGGTGTCAGACTTCTATACTGGCGGCCGGGGTTCAATCCTCAGTCCCGGCAAAGATCTATCTGATTACCAAACCCTTCCTTCACCTCTGACAAGACATATTGTGAATGTGAGTAATGCCAGGCCTCCACCGTGGTTTGGATTCCACGTTAAACTGTAGGTCCTCCATTTCATCTCACAATCACCCTACCATTACACATTAGCGTAAGTGCTTATAACCCGAACGGGTAGTAAGACGCGGTGCTAACAATAATATTATTTTTGGTTCAAACAAGCTTTATGTGCACTTTGGGCTATGAGTTTCCGTATACCCTGTGTATATATATATATATATATATGTAATATATTCTATAATATATAATATATATGTAATATATTCTATAATATATATATATGTAATACATTCTATAATAAATCATTCGATCTACTTTGATTTATTAGTACCCGTTTAGGTGTTCGAATGTTTTAAGGCGTCAATCTCACAAAAGGCTGGACTGCAGACCACGGGAAGTTTGGGGTTCAAAATCCAGTTGGGTTTACTAAGGTAGTATATATAACGGGGCGCACGGACAAAGACATCTGTATTTTCTGGTATGGCTTACATCTGACGGAAAGGTCGGGGTTCAAATTCCTGGCACTTATATAGAGGGTGATTTATTTCCAACCTTGACGTGGGTTAGATAACAATCAAAATTGACACCATTTGGCAAAAAAAAAAAAAAAACTCCTCAGAAATTGTTGCTTGGGTTTTTATTTTTCCCCGGCGTCTTACTACCCGTTCGGGCTACACGCGTGTATACTAATTTACCCTAATAGGTTAGGGTTTAGAAAGGTTGAAATTAGTGTATACTCGCATTTTCGTGAAGGGAGGGTATACAAAAAGCCTAAGAAAATCTATCCTTAATACACCAAACTGGGATTCGAACCCCAAACTCCTCTTGGTCTACAGTCCAGCCTATTGTGAGAGTGACGCCTTAGAACATTCGACCATCGAAGCGGGTAGTAATAAATCAAAGTGGATCAATATGGTAGGGTTCTTTCCGTGACGATCAAATTGAAATAAAGCCGATGGAATAATTTGTCACCCCCCCCCCCCC
>CABEEJ010000089.1:355885-369927 GCA_901482245.1 Timema douglasi | reverse complement strand
AAAAGCCGATGGAATAATTTGTCCCCCCCCCCCCCCCTCCAACCCCACTTACAATCTCGGGCTATCATGTACAGTGTGTTTAATGCCACGCCAGCCAATCCGGTAAGGAGGCGCCACAAGGGACAGGCGTCGTTGATGTATCGACACGTTGTGAATACGTTAACTTTGATAATAAAAAAAATAGAAGAGGGAGGAATATAATTCATAAATAATTCATTATCCCAAAGCGCTTGTACAACTCACGAGATAATTACCGTTCCATAGCTATTGATAACGACCGAAATATATGAGAGGGACATTTTGTCGGTAATTTTTAAAAGAGATAGGAACAGAAGTTTAATTTTTTTTTCTATTCTTTCACTTTGGAGCGTCACTAAGCGTAATACATAGAGTCACCGGTCTAAGAAGGAGAAACAAAAAAAGAAGCTTTTGGTACTTTCTTCACGGTTTGAATTTGGCAGATCCTCATTGGTGCGAATTCAAAACAAGGTGAAGAAGGATAGGGCTGCAATGACATATAAGATGTAGTCCAACTGAGGTGATAAGAGGGGTTATCTATGGTAAAACGGTCAGTCTTGTTTAAAATGTAGTGTATCGGCTATGTTCCATACGTAAGCACTCGTGTTTCAAGTGAGAGACCCGCCTCGGTGGCGTAGTTGGCTAACGCGCTAGTTTTGTGTTGAGCTCGACTGCTGAGGACGGGGAGATCGAGGTTCGAATCTCGATCGGAAGAACTGGGGGTGGTTTTTCCTAAATAGTTTTCCACTCTCCCTCCACGCAAATGCGGGTTCACCTCCTCTAATTCAACCTTCCCAATTCCTAATCCATTAGAGTAATTAGTACTTAAAGCGTATAACCCGAACGGGTAGTAAGACGCGGTGCTAAATATTATTAATATTATATCTAGTGAGAGGAGCAGGTGAACAGACAGAGCGACAAACGAAAAAGGTCTAGAATAGTGGCTGGAGAAGCATTTTGGATTTGATTTCTCGGTACAAAGAAAACTAGATCACGACACATCCTTAGGAGAAACTGTCTTCTGTACGTCATAGAAGAGGTTGAGGGAAAGAGAAGTTTAGCTAAGCCTACTAACCATTCAGCTTATATCCTTAATTAAGCTAATGAATTAATTATGAGGAAGGTTGAATTATAGGAAGTGTACCCGCATTTGCATAGAAGGAAAATGAGAAACCATTTTAGGGGAAAACCCACCCTCAGTATACTCGATTGTAATTCTAACCCCGATATCCCTGTAATTGTTAGTGTAGTTTATTACGAGAGTAATGCCTTAGACCGTGCGGCCACCGAAACAAATCATAATGAAAATTGAAAACTTACCTCACCAGGGACCTAGAACAAACACAAGAGCCTTTACCTCAACAAATCGTAACTAGAGAACTCTATTAAGTAATTTAACCTAATACGCGTTTATGACTTTTTAGTCGAGTTCCCAAACAAGGGTAGAGTTCCTCCGAGGATGCGAACATCAAACAAATGAAGCGACAGTTTCTAAGAACTGCGAGTATGTCAAGTGCAGAACTAATGAGGAAGGTTCAGACAACCTTTATGGCACGTCCCTTAAGTCTCTCTCTCTCTTTCTTTATCTACGGAGGCAGCTTTATCTAAAGTTTTGTTTCACGATTTAGAAGTCAAAAACTCTCTTGACACAGTTCTACTGTCTTGATGGAAAAAATCTTTTAACACGTCTCGAGAAAAAAATATATATTTTTTGAAAATAATGGGGTGGTACAGGCAGGTAAGAGGTTTACAAGTAGGACTTTGTTTCTAGAAGGAATCGACATCGGTGGTCTTGTGGTAAAGTGCGCGGCCCTCAGGACCCGATGTTCGTGGGTTCAAACCCAAAACAACGTCGACGGATTTTTCTTGAGCGGTACAATTCCGTAGCACAACTTCCTTCGAAGAGGAAGTAAAGACTTCGGTCACCTGTCAGATTGTGGCGTGTAAAATAACTCCTAGAGGTATGTTAAAATACCTTTTCCAACAAAATTGATGGGACCTTTCACTCTCGCTCATAGAAATTCTTGTGAACTGCTTATAATCAGTCGGTTTAGATTATTATTATTAGCACCGTGTCTTACTACCCGTTTGGGCTATACGCACTTACGCTAATGTGTAATGGTAGGGTGATTGTGAGATGAAATGGAGGACCTACAATTTAACGTGGAATCCGAACCACGGTGGAGACCTGGCATTCCCCACATTCACAAGATGTCTTGTCAGAGGTGAAGGAAGCGTTTGGTAATCAGATAAATCTTTGCCGGGACCGGGGATTGAACCCCGGCCACCAGTATAGAAGTCTGACACCTTACCACTAGACCGCCAGGTCACCAGTTGGTTTAGAAATAGCACTAATAAATAAATAATAAATAATTCTAGAGAAACTGATTTCTATCCTGTTCGATGGCAGTGTAACACGTTTCGGTGGTTGAATGGTTTAAGTCGTCACTATAAATTTATTGGAAATCCTAGGACGAGAATGAGGCTGTTCGAATCCTGCTTGTGTTTACTAAGGCTAGCTGGTTTTTCACTTTCTCTCCATGCAAATGTTTGAACCTTTCCTCTAAATTCTTCCTTACTCCTCCCAAACACTTTAGCGTAATTAGTGCACATATATTCCATTCACGGTAGGAATTACTCTCTGAAAGGTCTATTTTACTACCAATATTCTACTATATAGTAGATTTATGGTAGGGAAAACACCTTTCAGAAGTCAATTCCTACCGTGAATGGATTATACATATACCTGAACAGGTAGTAAGACGAAGCGCTAAACAAAAAAAACTTGTCATTAGAAATATGTTTTCTTCCTGTTCTCCGCATCGAATTATCCGTTCGGCCTGTACTTATATAATTTACACTAATGAGGAGGGAGAAGGTAGAATTTAGAGGAAATGTACCCAAATTTCCGTGAATAGATCAAGGTAATCTAGCAATACAGAGCACTGCAAGCCCAAACGAATAGACCACTTTGCCAATGGTGGGAATAACTTAGAATAATATTTTTATAAAGTGACTTTCAAATTTTCTTCAGACAAATGTTGGAGTGTTCCTTAAAATGTACAACCTCAATTCTTAAGTAAGATAATGTAAGCTTCTTATATTAAAATTAAGAAGTTACGAATTTACACACAAACAAACAGAAAAAAAGCTTAGAACAAATTTGAGTGACCGTGATTTAAAAAAAAAAATCTATTACTCCAAATAAAAACTAAATAAAGTAGCCGAGAAACGTTTTGGAACACAATTCGCTATGCATACTATTAAGTAAAATTAACATAGATTGAGGTGTCTTAAAGTCGTCTATTATAATATGATTCTTACGACTATATTACATCTTGTGAATGTGGGGAATGCCAGGCCTCCACCGTGGTTCGGATTCCAAGTTAAACTGTAGGTCCTCCATTTCAACTCACAATCACCCTACCATTACACATTAGCGTAAGTGCGTACAACCTGAACGGGTAGTAAGACGCGGTGCTAATAATAATAATAATAATAATGATAATACAACTATATCTATAATAATACTATGCGTATACCTAAGGGTAGTAAAATGCGGCGAAGTAAAATAAATATTTTTTTATTTCTTTGATTATGTAAACTAATTTTTTAGACACGTTCTACACCATGTATCAACGTGAGCACTTGAAAAAAAAGGCGGGCATCAGTCTCGTCTTGAATGGTTTATTGATGCCAGAGGAGTGTGTTTAAGTTTGTAATAATATTTGTGTGTAATTCTATTGGTATAATTTGAAAATCGAAATTCCCATATTTCTTTATCTTTACTAAAATTATTCATCCATATTATTTGAAATATTTTTTTACGCTCCAAATATGTTTCTACGGATAGATGTAGTTAATGTAGTGGATTGAACTCTTTACAAGGTAGCCAGGGGATCAACTCCTCCCAGGTGTAATTTTCCCACCAGTTTATTTAAACATACATTTGCACGAATGATTTTACTTTACTAAATAAATAAACCTTTGAGTTTCAGATCGACTGTAGGCGTATTTCACGAATAGACCATTTAAAACTTGAAATTTTATGTTGAAATACTAACGATACAAGGAGAAAAGGTTAGACTTGGGGGTAAAAAAAGCTTGGCATTATTGAATTTATATTAATTTAAGAAACGATGATTCCTCAATTACTCTTACTTTCTTTCCATAATTCGTTCTACTTAAATTTTAGATGTTTTAACTGATGTGTGTACCAAAAATATCACACATACGGGAAAATAATCGTACAGGATCATCCATATATCAAAATCTAGTATTATAAAAGTTTTTCAAACAATCTAAGATTAGCCTTTATAAAAAAAATCACTATGCATTTGGTTTAGTAATAAGATTAATAAGAGCTTTGTTTTTTAATGTTTTAATATATTTTTAGCTTAACAAGGGCTCTGTAATATATATATATATTTGTTTGACTTTTCAATATTGTAAATTAGTGTCGATCCCCTTATACATATTTATAATGTTGTTAACAATCATATAACCTACTTATAAGGCAGCTTGGTCTAAGCCCTAAGGTGTCAATCTTGCCATAAATAGACTAAGATGCCAATGACAGGGAGGTTGGGGTTGGAATCCCAGTCGGGTGTACTGAGATTGTTTGTTCCTTTGTTCCTAAAGGGTTGCCCCCTCTTTCTCTACCTAAATGTTGATACACTTGTTATAAATTCAACTTTTCTCATCCCGATCTCATTATCGTAATTAGTGCACATGCTTACAACCATAAAAGCTAGTAAAACGTGATATTAGGTAAAACAAAAACTAATATATATTTATTTATCAACAATCTTTATACCAATTAATTTATTTTACTACGTTCATTATGATTTATTTCTTACAACATTATAATAATCTATCATTACTAAACAGTTATAAAATTTATTTCAAAATGAATTTAATCTAAGATATGAAAATAAAAACTAAGAGATAATTCACCTACATTAGCTTAGAGAGAAGATTATAAAGCCACCCCACCACCTGACTGAGATTCGAACTTCAGCTGTATAGTAGAGCATCTAGATGTGTTGCAGACATTTAATCAATCCCGGTCCTCAAAAAAATATAGGCGAAAATTATCAACAGGTTTCTGACTATCTTATAAGCTCAAATTTTGAGTTTATAACTTAAAAAAATAGTTTAACAACGATTTATGCAAGAATTTATACTCCTAAGTTCAAACAAAAAGTTTAGAAACTAGAGTTAGCCTTCCTCTAATAAATAAATTAGTAATGTTTTGATAGGGTTAAAACAGAACATTTTAAAATAATGTGTAATTGTTTTATCTGGTCTTATATAAGTTATAACTTAATTTAAAAAAATAGATTAAACTTAAAATTTAAATGTTTTAACTGGTCAAGACTTTAACATACAATTTGGTGAAAACAATATTTTGAAAAAAAAATCAAACCACTTCATAAATAAGGGGGGATTATTAAAAGTTTGACCCGCTTCGGTGGTCGCGTGGTCTAACACGTCAATCTTGCAGTAGACTAGACTGCTGAAACGGAGAGTTTGAGGTTCGAATCTCAGTCAGGTGTACGAAGGGTTGTTTTTCCAAAATGGTGTTACACTCTTCTTCCAAACAAATACCGGTACACTTACTCTAAATATAACCTTCCTAATCCCTAAAATCATTAGCGTAATTAGTACATAGGCGTAGAGCTCAAATTGTAAACGTCTGCAACTATTCTCAGTAAAACCATCTTTAAGGAACTCCAGTTATTGACAGCCAAATGCTCTAAAAATCTTGACCATTGGATATACGGTGACCTGGTGGTCTAGGGGTACGGTGTCGGACTTCTGTGCTGGCGGCCGTGGTTCAATCCTCGATCCCGGCACAGATTTAACTGATTGCCAAACCCTTCCTTCACCTCTGACAAGACGTGTATTAATCACAACTTGTGAATGTGGGGAATTACCGTGGTTCGGATCCCACGTTAAACTGTAGGTCCTCCATTTCATCTCACAATCACCCTACCACGACACATTAGCGTAAGTGCGTACAAACCGAACGGGTAGTAAGACGTGGTGCTAATAATAATAATAATAATAATACATTGGAAATAACTAAAAGATACCTCTAAAACAAACAAGTCAAATAGAAAGTTGTGTTTGGCCAAAAAAAAATAGTTAAAATAAAAATAATTAGAGAGGAGGATATAATCTAATCCTTTCTTCTGTCAGTCCCGAAGAAACTTAGACAACTCTTATAAACGGATAAGCGGATAGTTATGGTCCTTGACTTTATTTTTATTTTAACTCGGCTGTGATTTGAAACGTTTACGTGTCTTCCAAAGTGTCCTCTATTGGACGCCACTATAACATTTCCCAGCATGCACCTACACAAGGACCGTAAATCCCCTTTGTTAAGGAACTGTCGTTAGAGAAAATTGGATCAAAGCTTTATATCGCACCATTTAATACGTCAGAGAGAAACTATCGTTGGCGAGTATTTGTTCAGAGTCGTTACGAAGGGTTTTTAATGGTAGCGTACAAACGCCATTGGGAGAACCTTTACCTCAATGTAAAAAAATAAATTGTACGAATAAATCGCACAACTTTTCCATATTATGTATAATAGGTTTTATTCTTCATCACGTTTTACACCCCGTTAGGGCTATACCCTTATGGACTAATTATTATTATTATTATTAGCACCTTGTCTTACTACCCGTTCGGGTTATACGCACTTACGCTAATGTGTAATGGTAGGGTGATTTTGAGATGAAATGGAGGACCTACAGTTTAGGACCTACAGTTTAACGTGGAATCCGAACCACGGTGGAGGCCTGGCATTCCCCATATTCACAAGATGTCTTGTCAGAGGTGAAGGTTTGGTAATCAGCTAAATCTGTGCCGGGACCGAGGATTGAACCCTGGACCCCCAGTACAGAAGTCTGACACCTTACCCCTAGACCGCCAGGTCACCGTTATGGACTAATTAAGTGAATGGTTTTAATGAGTAGGGAGTTTATATCTTTAGGAAGTGTACCCTCATTTGAGTGGAGGGAAAGTGGAAAAATATTTCGGGAAAACCACCTTTAGTATACCCAACCTATATTAGAACCTCTATCTCCCCGTCATCGGCAGTCTACTGAGAGAATAGTGCGTTAGACCATGCGACCACCGAAGCAGGTTAATAAAGATACGAATAAAATGTTCAAAATAGATTGTCAGTAAACTACCCTTATCGAAGTTTTACTCATAAAAACAAAGAAATTACAATAAACAACCCAATACAGTAGAAACTTCCACACCCGACTTCTGAATATCAGTCTCCTTGACATATCCGACCGTCTTGCTCCGGTGTTTGCCTGTTTTTGTCTGTGAGCTACTGCACTGGCAATAAATCTATATTTTCTTATCAAATATTCCGTTTTGTATTGCCTTAGTTAAATTGTAGACTGTATGTAAAAGATAAACAAAGAATTTTTTAATATATAAATCATAATATTTCATGTTTTGACTTGTTCCGACCTTTTCTGTTATCCGGCCATGTCCCAGTTCCGTGAGTAACGAATTATCCAGGACTCACTTTAAAAACCATTTATTTATAAACTTTTAAACTGAATCGTTCAAATATTTTTAACAAATTTCAAATTTTCAAATAAAAGTTATTTCTAAACTACCCTGGAATGATGTGTGTTTAAAATAGGTATTACATTAAAGACATATCGCTCCTTGTACCACCTCGTTATACTAGCCTTACATACACGATTGTGTTTTAGGTTGCCTACACACTAATCTGCAGGGCGTTCGTGCCATTTCTTCGTCTGAATATCGACGGACGCCGCCTGTTTCAAAGGAAATATCCTCACGCCAGTGTGTTTCTATAGAAGTGATTGTTCCCCAACTATTCTACAATGTCCTGTTGGTACCTTTCTAAAAAAAATTGTTTCGTTGTTTTGAAATAGGTTCGATCTATACTTCTAATTATTTATTTGCTCTCAGAACTGAGACATTTTTCGTATATAATCTCCTTAAATATGATCTAATTTTAACTACTGCTGGTTGTTTTATTATAATTATGATTAGGTTCAAACTGTAAGATTTTTAATCCAATAAGACATGTTGATAGCTTTCACCTTCATATTAGTGTGAATTTGGAGCTATATTGCGAAGAGGGTTGCATCTTAACTGGACGCACCTAAGCACTATAAGTACCATCACAATTACAATTAGACACCAATATACAAAATAGAAAGAGAGGGAAGAAACTTAGTAGTTCACCATGAGAGGCCTCTTTTTTCTCCACTGATAACACTTTCCCTCTTCTTCTGACGAGTTTACACAGACACTATTATATTAGCACCTTGAAAACGTTATTTTTTTATTTATGTTTTCATTTTTCTTCTTTCCTATTCTAGATAAACATATGTTACTACGACTCCTACAAGCTATATTCAGAAATAAGACAAATAGCCTAAAATTTTGAAGATTTATAAAAAAAACTATAAAAACTACTTCAAGATATAAATAATAATTTTGTGACACAATAAAACATATTTTTTTTATAACAAAGAATGTATAGTTTTTGTAGTTCTATCCATTCCACCTTATTACAACATATTTCTATCTTGAGCTAGTTCCATTTAGTCCACCTAATAAAAGCCTTTACCCAATCTCAAGCTGGTTTTATTCGGTCCAACTAACAAAGCCTTATCACTATCTTGAGCAAGTTCTATCCAGTCCACCTCATTACACCCTATGGTCCCTTCCCGTTGGGTTTGCCAGTCAGTACTCTGAATAAGGTTATAGATTCTCCTATTCGTAATGGAAATTGTGCCCGCCGTGAACTGCGACGAGATATTATCATCATAAAAAATATCTGGTGATGAGTACAAAGTTTTTAACACATAATTATGTAACCTCCTCCAATCTCCACTATCTAAACTCCTTTTTGGACCAACTATTTTAATAGGATGTACCGGTTACGGTAGCCCCACGGTCGAATGCATCTCTCCCTAATTATTATTATTATTATTATTATTAGCACCGCGTCTTACTACCCGTTCGGGTTATCGCACTTACGCTAATGTGTAATGGTAGGGTGATTGTGAGATGAAATGGAGAACCTACAGTTTAACGTGGAATCCGAACCATGGTGGAGACCTGGCATTACCCACATTCACAAGATGTCTTGTCAGAGGTGAAGGAAGAGTTTGGTAATCAGATAAATCTGTGCCGCGACCGAGGATTGAACCACGGACCCCCAGCACAGAAGGCTGACACCTTACCCTTAGACCACCAGGTCACCCATAAGCGTATTGCCCGAGCGGGTAGTAATACGTGGTAAATCCCCCACCCCCTCCTTGTCTCCCACAAGGGAAAGTAACACGGCTCGACTCACCAAGCACAGTGATGGAACTGGATATCAGCATGGACAGGAGCCACACTAGTGTGATCTTGAAGCCGACCAGTCTCTTGGTGGAGTACGAGTGTCTGGTCTTGAGCGGGTTCCTGATGCCGAGGTACCGTCCCAGGCTGATGAAGCACATGTGCATGATACTCGCAGAGCAGGCCAGCACGTCGCAAGTCACGTACACGTTGCACCACACGACGCCGAAAGGCCAGTAGCCTGTCGACAGCGACAAAAACAAACACGTAGGTACATGGCAGATTAAGATAGAAAAAAAAGCAGTTTTTTTTATCAATTTTTAGCACCATCTCTTAATATCCAAATACTTCACAGTGATAAATTTAATTTATAAAAGGTGACATGGTGGTCTAGGGGTAAGGTGTCAGACTTATATGCTGGCGGCCGGGGTTCAATCCTCGGTCCCGGTACAGATTTATCTGATTACCAAACCATTCCTTCACCTCTGACAAGACAACTTGTGAATGTGGGGAATGCCAGGTCTCCACCGTGGTTCGGATTCCACGTTAAACTGTAGGTCCTCCATTTCATCTCACAATCACCCTACCATTATACATTAGCGTAAGTGCGTATAACCCGAACGGGTAGTAAGACGCGGTGCTAATAATAATAATAATAATAATAATTTATAAAACCACCCCTTTCCTGTACTTGAATTGAGATTCAAACCTTGACCTACCTAAATTACAAAATATATGGTATATTACGATACTGATGACTTGGACCCCGTAACCCGCACAGTGATTTGTTTTTTATTCACCTTGTCTTACTACCCGCTCTGGATATTCTCATTTAATTAGTCTATCCGGGTAAGAATGAATAAGGTATAATTTAGTGGAACTGTTTCAATATTTACGTGGAGATAAACTGGATGTAAGACATCTATTAAAAAAACTACACTCATTATACCTTATTGGGGTTTGAACCCTAACCTCCCCAACTCGATGTATCTGACACTTAGCCGTCATATCCACTGATGGGGGTCTTTATTAGTAGATAATAACATATTGGTACGAACACGTGTTCTATCAATTTAGGTGTTCTGAGGAACTAATGTGGATTCATACTTTTGTCGGAAAACAAGAGTAGAGTGGAAACTATTACTAGCACTGCGTCTTACTACCCGTCCGGGTTATACGCACTTACGCTAATGTGTAATGGTAGGCTGATTGTGAGAGGAAATGGAGGACCTACAGTTTAACGTGGGATCCGAACCACGGTGGAGGCCTGGCATTCCCCACATTCACAAGACGTCTTGTCAGAGGTGATGGAAGGGTTTGGTAATCAGATAAATCTGTGCCGGGACCGAGGATTGAACCCCGGACCTCAGCACAGAAGTCCGACACCTTAACCCGCCTCGGTGGCGTAGTTGGCTAACGCGCTAGTCGTGTTGAGCTCGACTGCTGAGGACGGGGAGATTTGAGGTTCGAATCTTGGTCCGGTGAACTGGAGTTGGTTTTTCCTAAAAGTGTTTTCCACTCTCCCGCCACGCAAATGCGGGTTCACTTCCTCTAATTCAACCTTCCCAATTCCTAATTCATTAGAGTAATTAGTACTTAAAGCGTATAACCCGAATGGGTAGTAAATCGCGGTGCTAAATAATAATAAAAAAATCCGACACCTTACACCTAAACCACCATTTCCCCCTAGAGCGGAAACGTAATCACGTGATGAGATATAAGCCAATCACAAAACTTTAGCCTCGTCGGCGTGGCCCACTCGGTGCGATCTGAAATAACTTCAGTTTTACTTTTTCTGCGCGACAACATCAACTTTGGAGACCCAATCAAATTTCAGAACTAACCAACTCAATCAGCGTCTACAAATAGAGGGACTAGCGGACAGCAGCATCTACTGTTGTGGAATTATTTGAAATAGCTCGTTGAATGGGAAACACGTGTATCGTTATTGTTCTGTTTTGATTAGTTTCACAATACAACACAATAATTAGAGAACATTCATTGAGAAAATTAATCTTAAATATTGGTCGTAAATGATTTGTTTCTATTTTGCGTTGCAAAGCCTCATAGGTGATATATATTTTTGCTAGAGTTTGTATTTATGCGCCACTCATACGGATCCTGTTCTATGTTGTCGGTGAACGAGCTTTTAGACTTGAGTTCTAAGCGAGACATTATACCAAGGATCAGCAAATAGTTGATCTGGCAGCAATTTTAAGTCGATCGTGTAAGAAAAATACATCGTTAATGAAAGTCCATATTTAAAAGAGTGTATCACATGCCAATCAACTCTTTGATACAGTCAGCTTGAAATCGTAAATTTACACAAACACCATAGCACGCGGATCATTTCTGATTAAACATTAATAGAGATAAAGAGTTAATAGTAGTTCCTAATACTTAATATTGTTGAAATGTTAAATTATATTTGTATAAAAACTGCATTGAAAATACAGTTTTTTACTATTTTAGAATGGCTTCACAGATAAACACTGAGCACAAATCTTCATTCTGTCATAATAGAGACATACTGTAGTTATTAGCAAGAAACTTTGTCGCTTTGTCCTCCATCGTCAACGTGGAAGGTTTCGAGTAATCATTCAAATACGAATGCACTGCACATATTTCTGGCATATCGTAAGATTTTTCTTTTCCCTTTTACTTCCTTACATTGCACACGCATACAGGCAAAGGCAAATGCGAAATGGGAGCTGAGTTGGGCCTGCTATGATGAACGATCTTTAAGTCTTTTAACTCGTAAATATATTAAGTATTGTACTTTACAATAATATTTTAGTCTGAGCAAATCGTCATAAACGGTTATATTTTAAGAAATTTAAATATGAACATGCACTGTATATTGTATTTATTTAATATATATTTTATATTAAAACAGGGGACATAGGTATTTGACCCCCCCCTGCCCCCCCTGCCCCCCCCCCAAAAAAAGTAGAGTAAAGAAACAAATTATGAAAGATCGTTCCACCTTTGATAGGTTTATAGGTCGACTGTGCCTCAAAAGGTTTGCCGACACCTGCCTTATACCACTGGTTCTGTTAATCTTTTTTTTATGCCCATTAACTCGTGGTATTGCGTCTTGTTTGGAGGACATATTATTAACAAGTTGTAGAAGTCACATGAATAAAGCTTTAACCAACTCGGTGCATCATATACTGCTACAAACTTTTAACGACCTAAACTAGGAGAAGTTAAGACTCTCTGATTTCGATTGAAGTTCCCATATATACATGTTTTGTTTGTTTTTGTTTGTTTTTTACTTTGGTAACTTTGGGTGGGATGGAACGGAATGAGAGAAAAGGTCAGTATTTTTGCAGTTTTTGCACATTTTTTGACCAAAATAAATAAAATATTGCTCCAGTACAAATATAATTAAATTTTCTTCACATTTTGATATCAACAGTTCCTAAATATCTGTCATAATCATTGTGGCATTATCTAACTTTTTTTTAAAAAAATTAGAGTAAAAGTTGTCATTTAAATTCCAGAACATCCTTGAAAGATATTCAAGAAATTTTGTGGTCACCATATGAAGAAAATTAAATTCAATGTCTGTACTGTAGCAATATTTGATTTATTTTGGCAAAAAAAAAGTTTTGCCGTAGAAACTGAAAAGGTACTGTCTTTCTCTCACCCCCCCCCCCCTTCACCCCAACCTACCGGGTACCATTCAAACACTACGAGACCACGAGGTGAAATGAGCTTTATCAGCACATGACTTATAAACTTACATAGTCCGTAACCAAAACTTCAAACATTAAACCAAGGTCACCCATACGAATTGTGGGATCCCCTACAAACATTTATTAATCCCCCCTCTCATATTTAAATGAATGTTAAAGTCGTATAATTTCAATTCAGTATTACCGGCCTTGTGGTAGAGTGGTCAGAGCCCCTGGCTGCTGACTCGTGATGTTCTGGGTTCAATTCCAGGCTGGTACTGGGGTATTTTTTCTCGAAAGGAGAATATTTCCCATGAACACCAGGGTTTGTTTATTGACTCCACACCGTCATATTCACTATCACCGTCCTATTATCTCGTCAGAGCCCCCACGGAAAGGATGTACGATTAGTACATTCGGGCGTCCCCTAGTACATCAGTACTGACTAATCTTTCCCAAAACTGAGATACAGACTGATGTAGTTCAGACACGACATTATTAATGCAGTACTAAGTCTACAGTCTAAGGTGAAGTGAACATATTAAAATCTATTTTTAGACCAATCTTCAGAGACATCTAAGTCAGTGTAGTGTAACCTAATTAATTGTTATACACTGGTAAGTAGTATTCAAACTGAAGCATCAGAGGAGTAAGCTATATGACCTAGACTTATTGAACCACAGTGTTGCCAACGTGTCAGATAAATGGAGAAAGATTTCCCTCACGGAAAAATATAATTTCCATACGTGGAATAAAATATACCTTTATTAGTCGCCTACATCTTAAAAACTTATTGGAAATCTAATAATTATTATTTCTGTATTATGTTATTTAAAAGAATACCTCTTTCATGTCTAGAAAATAGAATTTTTGTGAATCAATCTTTTCTTCCCTTTCCTTTAAAAATATATAAAAAAAAGATCTGTCGCTGGGTTCTCTGGTGCCCAGTCCCCTACTTCCTTTCTAGTGTTGCCCCCCCCCCCCCCC
>CABEEJ010000089.1:310291-336932 GCA_901482245.1 Timema douglasi | reverse complement strand
GGACACCTCCTTTCACGATTTGGGGATATCGCTCGGACACCTCTTTTCACGATTTGGGGACATCACCTGGACACCTCCTTTCACGATTTGGGGACATCGCCTGGACACCTCCTTTCACGATTTGGGGATATTGCTCGGACACCTCTTTTCACGATTTGGGGATATCACCTGGACACCTCCTTTCACGATTTGGGGACATCGCCTGGACACCTCCTTTCACGATTTGGGGACATCGCTCGGACACCTCCTTTCACGATTTGGGGATATCACTCGGACACCTCCTTTCACGATTTGGGGATATCACTCGGACACCTCCTTTCACGATTTGGGGATATCGCCTGGACACCACGTTTCGGTGGAAGTTGAAACGATTTAACAATGAGTTACATGCAATGGTGGCCATCTTAAGGGCATTGATGTTGTTGTTGTTTTTTTTTTGGGGGGGGGGATGAATAATTCAAGGGTATATAGAAAATTATCAATATTATTTGTTAATTTAAGTTTAATTTGAAGCCTCTAGTAGTTAAAATAGTAAATATTATATAGTGTTATTAAAAATGTCAACACTTCCTACCCCACCTGTATTATTATTTTTAGAGATGGTCTGAAGTCTTGATTTTAATAATCCAAGTCGTCTTAAAGATGAGAGGACTTAAAGGCATATTCCCTTATTATTATTATTATTATTATTAATTGTGTATTGTTTTTTCTTTTGTGTCTGTACTACACCCTGGTTAGATATAATCTAGAATAGGCAAGTGTTGAGAGGGTCTGCCTCAAATATTAAAAATTTTCTCACTTATATTTTATTTATTGTTACTGATTTTTAAATATTTATGCCTTAATACTTTCTAGCTATTTTTTTATTGTTATTTTTTATTTCTATCATTATTATCTTCTTCTTTTTTTTGTATTTGTTGTATTATATTCATTTTGTGTTTCTATTAAATTACTAAAAGTGTATTATGATAACATTTTAGCTTAATTTATTCAAACAATATGCTAAATTTATTTTAAATAATTCGAGTAACTAGTTAAGGATGGAAAATAAATGTCCTTTGTTTTTTTTAAATAATGCCAAATTAATTTTATATCACTGTAAATTTCCCTTCTA
This sequence comes from Timema douglasi, assembly GCA_901482245.1. Taxonomy (NCBI): domain Eukaryota; kingdom Metazoa; phylum Arthropoda; class Insecta; order Phasmatodea; family Timematidae; genus Timema; species Timema douglasi. Next base: position 335,818 of record CABEEJ010000089.1, on the reverse strand, counting down.
AATTTGTGCACCAAGTAATATCCTTTATGATATGAACTGTATACGTAAAATAAAATGTTTAAGGTAAAGTATAAAAAAAAATTAACGTGAAGGATAAAATAAAAAGTTGTACCATAAAAATGGGAAGGGGATGGAGTGCAACGAAAAGAATCTTGAAAGGAACAGAAATAGAAAGTAAAATAATATTCCACCGTTCTAAGTCTTATATAAAGCTTAACATCAACGATTCGAGAAAGAAGGTAGACGGACGTAACTGGACTTTTCATTCTGTAGCCTTATTTCTCTTCTCGTTTCAAGATTTACGGGTAGGAGGAAATTTAAAAAAAAAAAATATATATATATATAGAACTTAAAAGAAACAGGAAAACAGTCAAAGAAACTAAAGCTAACGTTTTCTAACCAAGGAGCTAAATTTGGGGAAAGTAGGGTGGTAATCTAAAGAGTGGTAAGGGGTGGTGTTTATCTTAAGAGTAGAGAAGACGTTCTCTCCCCTTGCGCTTGAAAACTGGGATTATCTGCTGCAACGTAATGAAATAAATATAATAGTTTATTTTTACACCCAAAGCGGATTAAGCCCGCCTTGTACATGCCGTCTCGTTAAAATCTAGGTGTCTCTTAATACACTCCAAGAAAGCGCAGCAGCTTTGTAATCATTCCTCCATGCACTCTACTGGAGGAAGTCCTAAAAGGTAATAAAACACCTCTAGATCACTCAATTCGAGGACAAGACCGTGTCTGGTTATGTCTGTCCCTTTTATATACTAAAACAGAAGCGGTATCCTCGATTCCTCTAATCCTCTGTCTCTCGAATACTTAATTTCCTAAGTCCTTTGTTTATCGAGTCTTTGTTTCTCTAGTCCTTTGTTTACAGAGTAAATTGTTCATCGAGTCCTTTCTTTATCGAGTTCTTTGTTTACCGAGTCAATTGTTTATCGAGTTATTTGTTTATCAAATTCTTTGTTTATAGATTCCTTTGTTTACCGAGTCCTTAGTTTCTAGATTCATTTGTTTCTCGAGTCCTTTGTTTATCAAGTCATTTGTTTACCGAGTCAATTGTTCATCGAGTCATTTGTTTATCGAGCCCTTTGCTTATAGATTCATTTGTTTATCGAGTCCTCAGTTTCTAGATTCATTTGTTTACCGAGGCAATTGTTTATTGAGTTCTTTGTTTATCGAGTTATTTGTTTATCAAGCCCTTTGTTTACAGATTCCCTTGCTTATCGAGTCCTTAGTGTCTAGAACCATTTGTTTATAAAGTCCTTTATTTCTAGAGGTTTTTTTTGTTTCTAGAGTCCTTTGTTCCTCAAATCCTAAGTTCCTTGAATCTTTGGTTGATGATGAGAAAGAATGAATGTTTTCTACGAGATCTTTTATAGCGTCCGCTGTACAAAACGCGTAGTACCGCTTCGTGCCGGAAAATTCAGTGTTCCCCTTCACATGAGCGCACTCTTCGTACGGTCGATCACTTAGAACTCGACACTAACACCACCCCCTCCACCCTCCCCACTAAAAACAACCCCTCCGTCTGTCCCTCTCTAAATCCCATAGAGCTGCTGATTTTTTTTTACTTTTTATTCTGTGAAGTTAAACGAGGTGGAATTCTACTATCTATTTTTTTTTATTTCGCTCGTTTGATCGTGTGAATGTATGTGTGTATTTTTTTTTTGTGCAGTACCACCGTCACTTTTAGTCGGTAAGGTTTATGATTTTCCGACCATTGAGTCGAGTGGTCAGAGAGCTTCAATCTGCGAGAAAATAGTTCCTTAACTCAAGGAGAAGGAAAACTTTACTCCTTTTTTTTTTTTAGTTAATGCTAGATCTGGTTCAAGTTTTTAGGTCATCATCGTGCATTCCAATACAGTCCAGTATTAGTTAGGCCCTTACCTTATGGGGTATGTTACATTATTATTATTATTATTATTATTATTAATTTCTTGCTGTATTTCCCTACCAGTTTGGGCTATACGCACGAATACTAAATTACGTAGTTTTTTTAAAAATTATTTAAGAATATGTGGTCTTTGTCTCAGTCTTAAAGCTTAGAAGATGGTTCATTAAGCTATTTACTTATTCAAGGTATTTGACATACACTCTCTATACCGACTGATAATATCAGCACACAAGAATTTCTATGAGCGAGAGCGAAAGAGCCTACCAAGTTTTCCGGGAAAGGCATTTTTACACAACTTCCAGTTGTTGTTTTTATTACTTCAAAACCGACATGGGAGCGATGGCTCTACTTCCACTCCGAAGGAAGTTGTGCTACAGATTGTTTACCGGTCAAGAATAATCCGTTAACCCCGAGTGGGTTTGAACCCACGAATATCCGGTCCTGAGGTGAGCAATTTACCCTCACCTACATAGATATTGTTCAACTAAATTTGTTTGTACACCACGTCTCGCTATCCTTTGGGCTATCTTCACATTTACACGGGCAGACCCGAATTGCGCCAGTCATTAAGGGATTAAAAATTTGTTACTAATCCCGGACCCGAATTGCGCCAAGTCAAGTTCAGGTAGTCGGTGAGGGAGGTGGGGGGGATGATACAAACAAAGACCATCGCAAACAATCTCTCCCCTTAGTAAAGGAATGTAAAAACGCCCTAAGTGCCCCCAACAAGACTTGTAACAGTAGTATTGACATCCGTCTGTCCAATACTTATTAATTGTCTCGAAAACAGTGACTGTCCCGGTGTATTTTTTTTTTCGGGTTTTGTGTGAACTGTGATAATATTAGCGAGAATTATTGATATGGAAAGGATTTATAGTGAAAAAGGGAAAGTTCTGATTGTCTATAATAAATATATGTATCGACAGGTGAATCAATTAAAGTTGACGAGGGAAGAGAGGTGGAGATGCACTAAAAAGGACTGCAATGCTAAAATATTTACTCTTGATGGTGGAAATATTTTCTCGCGGACTGAAAATGAACACAACCACGAACCACTACTAGATCAAGAGTTGAACAGAAGATCCATTAGCAACGCAGTTAAGAGGAAAGCTGAAGAGATTGAAGTAAGGCCTTCAAAGTTAATCCACACAGAGGTACAGACACAGAAAAAAACTATATAAACATTGACCCGCAAGGACAATAAATGTATCAGGAATAACATCAACCACACTAAACTAAAAACACTGCCAAAGTTGCCTAAATTTTCCGAAGAAATTCAATTTGCCATAGATTCAATTGAAATAAAAACTATTCAAGACGAAAACTTTTTGTTGAGAAACGAAAAAAAGGAGGAGATCGTGATATTTTCTTGTCACTCGAATCTTGAGTATTTGTGCCAGAATGAAATTGGGTGAATGGATGGAACCTTTGAATACGCACCGAAACATTTTATTAAGCTTTGTGCTACATTGACGCTATGAGAATCCTAAAGGAGGAGTGCGAGAAGAGACAACATCACCTTCAACCTTTATACATTGTGATTGATTTCGAGCAAATATAGTTAACTAAATTATATTTTTTGACTTGTGTCCTTCTTACCGCCAGACATAGTATTAATATTTGCTTATATTCACAGTTGGCGCAATTCGGGTCCTGTCTTGGGAAGGGGGGTATTGGCGCAATTCGGGTCCGGTCTGGGGGGGCACTTTTAAGCTCTTGGCGCAATTCGGGTCCGAGCTAAGAGAATTGGCGCAATTCGGGCGAGCCCATTTACACAATTGGGTTAAGGATGAGGAGAGTGATTTTAGAGGAAATGTTCCCAAGGGGTAGGAGAAATAACACCCACCTCCAAGAAACATGGCTGATACTCGTACCCCAACCTTCCCGTAACCGTAAATCCAAATAGATTGAACTGACGTCTTATCTGCGTGTCCAATAGTGCCAGCTGATAAATAATATTATATAAAGATGAAATGTTGTTTGTTTGTTTGTTTGTTGCTCAATCATGCCCAAACCACTGTACGAATATTGCTGAAATTTCGCATGGATATAACTTGGGACATCCGGTTAATATATAGGCCATATCTTTTATATTAAAATCCAATGAAATTGAGGTTTGTTCATATATTCTTTATTGAACCACGCAATCAATTGATATATTTTCCTATTGAATGTAGCGTTTATTTTTTCTGTCATATTTGATTTTCAAATCAGTTGCAATCCAAAGAGAAACTGTATTTTTGGTTGGTTTCTGTATTTACATTATAAGGCAAATCATGTTTCTTTGGCGGATAAAATTTGTTCAGAGGTAAACGTATCGTATATTTTATTTTATTTTATGTTTACATTTACATAGATAGGTATTCAAACAAATAGATTAATAATTCTCCCACTAAAAGCAGCTTAAACTTCAGAGTAAACAAGGAAATAATTAAATAAAATGGTATGTACATTTGTCTGATAACAATTTAACTTCAAAACCAAGAAACTTTACAAAGGAAATTAGGGAAGTCTTAAGATTCCACTTTAGGCATTTTTTTTATTTAGACCCTAACAACATGAGTTGCCTGGTTCCCAGTGTGGGTTACTTCCAAATCCAGAAATTCTTCACATACTTAGGATCAGAATTATGAAATTAATAATTTGTTTATTATATATATATGTATAATACTCTTTTGTGAGCCCGATACCTTAGACCATTTGACCACTACTTCAGTTAAAACTAAAACCAAGGGGAAAATATATACATATGGCATAGTGCCTGAATCCCTGAGTAAATATTAGAGCGTGTATCTAGGATTTATTATATTTACCCTTACATTCCTTGAATCACGAGATAAGGTGGTTAATAATGTGACGACTTCTGTGCTGGCGGCCGGAGTTCAATACTCGGTCCCGGCAAAGATTTATCTGATTACCAAACCCTTCCTTCACCTCTGACAAGACATCTCGTGAATGTGGGGAGTGTCAGACCTCCACCGTGGTTCGGATTCCTCGTTAAACTGTAGGTCCTCCATTTCATCTCACAATCTACCCTACCATTACACATTAGCGTAAGTGCGTATAACCCGAACGGGTAGTAAGACGCGGTGCTAATAATAATAATAATAATAATGTGACACAGGCACTTTTTTTATATCTTCTACGTAGTATATTTATAGCCTTACACCTAAGACTGCGTGACTATTGACAGGGTATTTCCAAAACCAAGAAAAACAGCAAGCTGAAATTTAGAATAAGCCCGCCTACTAAAACTTATGTTACTATTATATATAGGCCTATATTACTCAAGGCCGGCTGCTATGAACCTAAATAATCTGTCCCAATCCATATACATTTCAATATAAGTTAAAAAGTTTGTTTATTATGAACCATAAAATTGAACCTAAAAACTAAAGCGACCAAGGAAAAAAAATGTAATTTTAACTGTAACTCTTTGAAAACCTTTATTGGTGTTCGAACTCAAGACTTGAAGAAACTGTCTCTCTACAAGAATTCTTATTTTGGTAACACGATCAAATGAAATCATAGAAGGGGTTGAAATGATGAATATAGACAGCCACTACACCCCCAGCCCCTTCCCCTCCTAAAGCTTGATTATATTCACCGAAAATAAAAAAGCAGAATCTGCCTCAGTGGCAGTAATTCACACGCTGTAATAATAATAATAATAATATTTAGCACGGTGTCTTACTACCCGTTTGGGTTATACGCTCTTAGTACTAATTACTCTAATGGATTAGGAATTGGGAAGGTTGAATTAGAGGAAGTGAACCCGCATTTGCGTGGAAGGAGAGTGGAAAACCATTTAGGAAAAATCACCACAGTTTACCCGACCGAGATTCGAACCTCGATCTCCCCGTCCTCAGCAGTCGAGCTCAACACGACAAGCGCGTTAGCCAACTACGCCACCGAGGCGGGTCACACGCTGTATGTTGACCCATAATGCATTGGAACGCTAACTTAAAACAGCTGATTTATCAGCATATTTAATTTTCTAAAGGCTACACATATATCTTAGATCGTTCTCCAGATGGTTGTTTACAAATTATTACGCTGTGTCGTGGCACAGTCCAATACATCGATAAACACGCTTTCCATTAACGGGTTATTTCAAATCTCCCCATAACGGCCAACGAAGCTGTCTGCTTGAAGTTAGCTCTACGACGCATGCGCTGCAATATGCACATGCGCACTGATTTAAGAATGTTGGTTCTGACATTTGATTGGTTCTCCTGAGCCGAACATCTCGGGCAGAGCGGACAAAGAAGAGCCGAGTTGAACTTTAGCGGAACAGCTCGCGCCGATGAGGCGGAAATCTTGTGATTGGATTATAACTCGTCACGTGACCACGTTTCTGTTCTGCACTTGTTTTTTGAAGAACGTATGAATCCAAAGTAATGGCTTCATACCTTGGTTGCAGCAAGGAATGACAGACAGGCTATTTCGCTTTATGTTATACCTTTTGGCGTTAAGAGATGAAGGAATGTGTTGAAAACTTATAAAACAACTATAAATCTAAAATTTGGTATGTTGAAAGGTTCTAAGATAATTTCTCTCTAGAGAAGTCCAAAAAACGAATATTTAATATAGTGGATTTAAAATGGCGGATCATTTTAGGCCAGGAACGTTGAAAATGAAATATTATTTTTTCTAAACTTTAAACATTTACAGTAATACGTAAAGTTATAACTTAAATATTCAAAAGAAATTTCGACTTTTAACACATTTTTAGATCATATCTCTGTTTTGTTTGGTTGCGTTTTGGTCAAGCAGCAGCTTAATTTGGCGTTTTATAACACAATTTAAACCAATAGAGCATAGGTGGACAAACGATTGATTGCAATCTACCGGTTGGTGGCGGCCGCTTGTTTGATCGATCACCTTGGTAATTGATTAAAATAGATTGAGAGAAATCAAATGAAAGAGAGAGTTTGCAGGTTTGTTTTTTCCTCAACTGAAGATTATATTATTATTATTATTATTATTATCACCGCGTCTTACTACCCGTTCGGGTTATACGCACTTACGCTAATGTGTAATGGTAGGGTGATTGTGAGATGAAATGGAAGACCTACAGTTTAACGTGGAATCCGAACCACGGTGGAGGTCTGGCATTCCCCACATTCACAAGATGTCTTGTCAGAGGTGAAGGAAAGGTTTGGTAATCAGATAAATCTTTGCCGGGACCGAGGATTGAACCCCGGCCGCCAGCACAGAAGTCTGACACCTTACCCCTAGACCGCCAGGTCACCCTGAAGATTATAAAATCTAAATATCGAAGCTGTTTGACTGATGGAAACCTACAATCCTGCCTTCTTTTCTGCCGAAGTAAGCGCCAGCTCTCAATCAACAAAATATTATAAGATTATGCAATGTCATGCATCAACTTCAAACTCAAGTGTTTGATGATAAATTACTTTTTTTTACTTGCCTCGGCGGCAACGTTAACTAACGTGCTTCTCTCAGAGTAGAATAGACTACCGATGACAAGGAAATGGGGGTTCGATCCCGGTCTGGTGAACTGAAGGTATTTTTTTCCTAATTGGTTTTCAAATCCCTATGCAAATTCGGGTACACTTACTTTAAATATATAACTTACCTAATCCCTAAAAACCCATTAACGTAATTGGTACATTTTCGTTCAGTGAGAGGATTAATAAGTTTTATATGCAATATAATTCTACTATTGAAACACAAAATAGGGTATTTATTTTTTTACCAATGGAACAAACAATATAAGTCTATGGCTCCGTAATAGACCTCAAGATATTTTCCTTCACTGGAGTATATCAACAAATATAGCCACTCCTGCAATAAAGGATGTTTTTTTTAGTGTTCGGATTATACACTTATGTACTAATTATTAAGCTGATGATTTTAGAAATGATAAAAGTTTATTCAGAGGAAATGTACTTGCATTTGTATGTAAGGAGAATGGAAAACCATTTTGTTAAAACCACCCTCAGTACACTGGACCTATATTCAAACCTCAATACACATCCCCCCCCCCCCCCNCAGCAAGAGTAGCAAGGGTACCCACAGAATTCTTCTCCGGGGGGGACGGGAGGACAGGTGTGTCTAAGGATATGGAAAACCCACCACTATAGCAGGGTGTCCAGGGGTCCACCCCCCGGAAAATTTACTAAATTGAAGCCTCAAAAGACGCATTTTTTGTCTCATGAAAATAAGATACGACTTAAGAGAAATGTTTCAAATGTATCCAAATTCGTGAGTGGACACTTGACGATTCTAATAAGGGATGCCGGTGGAATTGCTCGTGCATGCGCCAAACTATCACCCTTAATGTTAGCAGGTCTGGTGGCGGGCGCTAGTCATTAGTTTATTAGTTATATTCTATAACAGCTCTCTGTTTGTTGATTAGGGGCTTGTTTGAACACTAGTGTTGGGCGGGATTAGCCCACTTTTAAAGTTCATACAATCTCAGAATCTCAGGGGTGGAATAGGCCTCTGGCCCCCCCTGCGGGTGCCCCTGAATGGTAGCGCGTTAGACCACGCGGCCACCGAAGCGGGCGATTAATATTTTAACATAGTTTAAGATTTGGTCACTTTTCCCTGTGGTTAACGTTATATAATAAAAAAACTAACAAAGTTACTTTATATATTCCCCGTGCGAAGAACAGGTACACCAAATAAATAAAATAAATATAAATATGTTACACCCAGTTTGGGAATTTGCGCGGTTCCTGAATCGTGCAAATTTCTGTATATTGCATGAAGTATCCTATATTCTTGACCATTTCATGAACTGGGCAAAAAAGATTCCAGTTCGTGAATTTTTAAGCGCTTGTATTGGTCAGTTCATAAACTAGCTCGTTCATGAACTGAGCAGTTTCAATCGTAATACAATTCATGAATCGTACGTGTTTTGTTCCCTGTCCGTGAAATGGATAAGTGAAAAAAATGTTTAGGCTTATAGTAAATTTAATTTGTAACAATTATATAATGAATGGTTATGTTAAGTTAGGATGGGTTAGTTTAAAATAATATCTTACAATAAATCTCGGTTTAACTTGTACAATAAGTTACAATTCTTAAAATGGGCAAGTACAATTTTTCTCCAGTAAGTGAAATGCACAAACAAAGAAGCAAGTTAACGGAATGATCATAAATTTTCACAGTTGATTAAATGGACAGTAACACTATTGGAGTGTAACATATTTATTTTATTTTATTTAGCTTGTCCAGTGATAGAATTCTCTATTAACTCAAGAGAGTGGTAATTTGGAACAGAGATTCTGTTTTTCAACATCCTTTTGTAAGTGTGTGTGTATATACATATATATATATATACAAGGATGTTAAAAAACTGAATGAAATTATTTTACAAATAACCACTCTCTTGAGTTAATAGAGAATTCTACCAAATATAAATACATACATATATACAAATATAAATACATACATACAAATATATATACATACATACAAATATAAATACATACATACAAATATATATATACATACATACAAATATATATACATACAAATATATATATACATATATACAAACATACATACCTACACACATACATAAATACACACATACATACATAAATATACACATTCATACATAAATATACACATACATACATAAATACACACAGAAATATATACATAAATACACACAGACATATATACATAAATACACACATACATATATACATAGATAAATACATACACATACATATATATCATAAATACACACACATACATATATACATAAATACACACACATACATATATACATAAATACACACACATACATATATACATAAATAAACACACATACATATATACATAAATACACACATACATACATATATGCATACATACATATATATGCAGACATATATGCATACTTATATATATATACAGACATATATGCATATATATATATACATACATATATATATACAGACATATATGCATACATATATATACACAGACATATATATACATATATCTACAGACATATATACATACATACATATATACAGACATATATACATATATACAGACATATATACATATATACAGACATATATACATATATACAGACATATATACATATATACAGACATACATACATATATACAGACATATATACATACATATATACAGACATATATACATACATACAAATATATATACATAGATACATACAAATATATATAAATACATACCTACAAATACATATATATACATACATACCTACAAATATATATACATACATACCTACAAATATATATACATACATACCTACAAAAATATATACATACATACCTACAAATATATATACATACATACCTACAAATATATATTCATACATACCTACAAATATATATACATATATACCTACAAATATATACACACATACCTACCTACAAATTATATATATATATACATATATACATACCTACAAATATATATACATACATACCTACAAATATATATACATACATACCTACAAATATATATATACATACATACCTACAAATATATATATACATACATACCTACAAATATACATATACATACATACCTACAAATATACATATATACATACCTACAAATATATATACATACATACCTACAAATATATTTACATACATACCTACAAATATATATACATACATACCTACAAATATATATATATACATACATACCTACAAATATATTTACATACATACCTACAAATATATATACATACCTACAAATATATATACATACCTACAAATATATATATATACATATATACATACCTACAAATATATATATACATACATACCTTCAAATATATATACATACATACCTACAAATATATATACATACATACCTACAAATATATATACATACATACCTACAAATATATATATACATACCTACAAATTGATATACATACCTACAAATTGATATACATACCTACAAATATATATATATATACATACATACCTACAAATATATATACATACATACCTACAAATATATTTACATACATACCTACAAATATATATACATACATACCTACAAATATATATATATATACATACCTACAAATATATATATACATACATACCTACAAATATATATACATACATACCTACAAATATATATATATATACATACCTACAAATATATATACATACATACCTACAAATATATATACATACATACCTACAAATATATATATATATATACATACATATATACATACCTACAAATATATATATACATATATACATACCTACAAATATATATACATACATACCTACAAATATATATATATACATACCTACAAATATATATATATATACATACCTACAAATATATATACATACCTACAAATATATATATACATACATACCTACAAATATATTTACATACATACCTACAAATATATTTACATACATACCTACAAATATATATACATACATACCTACAAATATATATATACATACATACCTACAAATATATATATATATATACATATATACATACCTACAAATATATATACATACATACCTACAAATATATATACATACATACCTACAAATATATTTACATACATACCTACAAATATATATACATACCTACAAATATATATACATACATACCTACAAATATATATATATATATACATACATACCTACAAATATATATACATATATTCATACGTACAGACATATAAAACAATTAACGTGGTGGTAGTGGAAAGAGCTCATTTCCCTCTATTCGTACGGTAACGTCTAAAATTAAACCGCAGCAAGTTTACGCCTTTACGCTGGGGGCTCTAGAATTCCTTTATCGTGCCAGAAGTCTGGACGTTGTACCACCAGATATATAAGTAGTCCATTGTGGGAAGAGCACATATAATGTTGACATTAGCCTCACCAAACGTTTACCGCGCTGCTCTATTTACAATGGGAGGGGAGGAATGATAAACGCTTCGTGTTATTCATATAAAAAAAGGCGGTAATTTATTATGTATTACCGTCTCTTTGTTTTTTATTACTGGAGCATCATGTGTTCTGAATGTCTGTAATTTTTTATTCTCTCAAATATTTCTATCTAGAGTCATTGAGTGAAACACAAAGTGAGGATGCACATACACAATCTCTTCTTTTTTTTTCCGCACTAACTCTTTCTTTCGCACACAATCTCTTTCTCTCCCTTTCTCCTTACACATAATCTTTTTCTTTCACATGTAATCTTTTCTTCTCGAACACAATCTTTTTTACTAGCACTGTCTCTTTTTATCGAACACAATCTCTCTCGCATGGTCTCTTTCTTTCACACACAATCTTTATCTCATATGGTGTATGTTTATATGTGTGTATTACGTATGCATGTATGTATGTGTGTATGTGTGTATGTATATATGTATGTATGTATGTATATATGTGTGTATATATGCATGTATGTATATGTGTGTATATATGCATGTATGTATGTATGTATTACGTATGCATGTATGTATGTATGTATGTATGTATGTATGTATTAATGCATGTGTGTGTATGTATATATGTGTGTGTATGTATATATGTATGTATGTATATATATATGTGTGTATGTATGTATGTATGTATGTATGTATGTATATGTGTGTATATATGAATGCATGTATGTATATGTATCTATATATGAATGTATGTAAATATGAATGTATTTATGAAAATATGAATATATGTATATGAATGTATTTATGAAAATATGAATGTATGTATATATGTATGCATGTATGTATTACATATGTATGTATCATAAGGTCAGAAGAAAGAACTGTGGGCTAAAGGTCAGAGTATTTGCAGATTTCAGAAAAAAAATCTTTCATTGACAAAAAAAAATGCTTCTGTAGAACAATATTTATATTAGTTTTCAAAGTAATCTCAACATTTCTTGGATCTCTTTCATGAGAATTATGTATTTGAAAAAGAAAAAAAAAACTTTTTGAAATTAAAAGAAAATATTTGCTTCGAGTTCCATTATATCCGTGGCAAATATTCAAGAACTGTTTAGATTACTACATTATGTAGAAAATAAAACTAAACGTACCAGTATTTATCAAACAATGTTTTATTACTTTAAAAAATGTAATTACAACTATAATAATAATAATAATAATAATAATATTACAAAGCTCAACCTACGATCCATTGCGCCCCACCAAACAAAAAATGGTGGTCTATTTATTAATCGAAAGTACAATTATTTGTAGGAACTATTGATTTTTAATTATATTCCATTTTCACCTTGCTCTTCTTACCACCAGTCCGTGCTTTACGAATATCTCCGCTAATTGGTTACGGAGGAGGAAAGTAGAATTTAGAGAGAATGTACTAATATTTGCTTACAGATAAAGTTGGAAACAATTCAGGAAAATAATAGCCTACAACATCCAGTCAGGACTCTATCCTGGAACTTTCCCTTTTATCTGATACTGTCAAAACACAAGACAAGACTGATGCCTTTGTCCACGTTTCACTTCAACATGGTGCATTTAACTAGATTGATTTGGGGCTCTAGCTCTAGATCAGGAGAGTAGCTTAGAGGAATGTACCAGCATTCGCGTGACGATTTGATGGTAAGACCGAGCTGGTAAGTCGCATGAGGGAAACATGGCCAGTTCTACCGGTGTGGGATTGAACCCCTGCCCCCTTAGTTTGACACCAAGCAAAGTTATAATATTTATTGTGCCAGAGATAGCTGTATACTTACCCGCATTGGTGGTCGCATGGTCCAACGCGTCACGGGCCAGTGCCAGTGACTGGGAGATTGGAATTCGATCCCCAGTCATATGAATAGGATTTTTTTTTTTTTACTAAATGGTTTCCCACTATCCCTCCATGTAAATGCGGATACATTTACTCTATAGCTCTATCTTCCTTAGTCCTGTCCCTTTAGAATATTATTATTACTAGCACCGCGTCTTACTACCCGTTTGTGTTGTACGCACTTAAGCTAATGTGTAGTGGTAGGGTGATTGTGAGATGAAATGGAGGACCTACAGTTTAACGTGGAATCCGAACCACGGTGGAGGCCTGGCATTCCCCACATTCACAAGATGTCTTATCAGAGGTGAATTAAGGGTTTGGTATTCAGATAAATCTGTGCCCGGACCGAGGATTGAACCCCGGACCTCTAGCACAGAAGTCTGACACCTTACCCCTAGACCGCCAGGTCACCTACCATTAGAATATTACTTACATGCCTACAAGCTGAATGGTTACTAAGTCACTGTGGAAAAAGTAACAATTTATTGTATACTTAGGTTCAACACTTTAACTCAATCAGTAACGTGACCCCATTGTCGGGATAAGGGTCATTGGATCGATTCTCAGTGTGGTCAATAAACAAGACATAAATTGATTTATTAAATTAAACCTTGAAAATTTAAAACATATTCACTTTGAATTAGTAGGGGTAACAGTTATATATATAACTATATATATATAAAACTATATATATATATATATATATATATATTATATATATATATAAAACATTCTAAACCTCATAATTTTTTTGAATAATATTTGTTCAAATATGTTTACTTATGGTTGGTACGAATTACTTTTTCTATATGGCTTGTGTCTACCGAGGAAATAAATACAGCAGAGTATGAATATTTCATATTTATTCTTTTTACATTTCAATTGTTTGTGTTATCTGTGATCAACATTCTTTAGTTATTTTTTATTACGAAGCTTCCTGGGATCTTGTGGAACATTTTTTATAGGCCACCACGGACCAACAGTAGTCCAAGGACCACACTTTGAGAAACACTTCCTTAGACCATGCAGTCTCCGAAGCGATTATTACTAGAGTTAAGTTAATTTCTAAGTAATGGGCTGAGAAATAGGTCGGTCCATAAAAGATGTGGTAAATACCCCAAACACAAATATGGCATTTAGCTTGTAAGTCGTGTGCAGTGTTTATTATGCCTACTTTAAATAAGTATTTAAAATAAAATAGGTAGTTGAAATATAACTTAAAATACGATTCTCTTCTTGTTTTAGAAGTTAAAAAGACCCCTGGGGGGAAAAAAAGAAATAGTGCCAATATTTTTAGCTGTTCTCTATTTCCAAGGCTCGTGGAGGAGACAGTAGGCATTCATCAATGCTTTGCTCTCGTTTTCACGGTCCGTTACTTTCCCTCTAACCTCCCCCTTTGCCAACGAAAACCAACCCTTACGTCACGTCAACCACCCTTTCACCAGTAATTTACGTTCCAAATTACACTCGAACTGTTGGTAAAGAACCAAACTCGCCAGATTCCCCGCAAAAGTTTTGGCGACATTCCCCCTTACACTCCNCCCCCCCCCCCCCTCTGTATACTCCCTCATCCGGACCCCACGAATGATTGAGGTTTCTTGAAGTATTTCTGCTCCTCCGAACAATTCACCGATCAAAGAGTTTATTTCTCAAAAGATAAAAAACATTTTTTATTTATGGTTGTGGGACCAGCTTCAGTGGTCTAATAGTCTCTAAGGAATCATTCTCGCAATAGATTGAACCTACCGATGTTGAGTAGATCAAGGTTCGAATCCTGGTCAGGTATACTAAGGGAGGTATTTTCCTAAATAGTTTTCCACTCCATCTTCACGAAAAAGTGGGTATAATGCTTCTAGATTCAACCTTTCAAAATTCCTGAAACATTAATTAGTACATATTCGTACAAACCGGATGGTTATTGAGACACGGTGTTAAAAAAATATATTAAAATATGTATTGATTTGGGTGTGTTGCCTGCTTGGTGAATTGAGCAGCCTTTCAGCTCAAACCATATTATTATTATTATCACCGCGTCTTACTACCCGTTCGGGTTATACGCACTTACGCTAATGTGTAGTGGTAGGGTGATTGTGAGATGAATTGGAGGACCTACAGTTTAACGTGGAATCCGAACCACGGTGGAGGCCTGGCATTCCCCACATTCACAAGATGTCTTGCCAGAGGTGAAGGAAGGGTTTGGTAATCAGATAAATCTATGCCGGGACCGAGGATTGAACCCCGGACCCCCAGCACAGAAGTCCGACACCTTACCCCTAGACCACCAGGTCACCCTCAACCCATAAGACATTCTTGAGAAGTCACCTCTTCAAATACCGGAAACTAAGCTCCACTTCTCCTCATCATAACGAATTGGCAATTAGTAGCTCACGCTGACAGAGATTTTCCACCAATTCAAATGGAAAGAGTGCATCCGATACAAATCTCAGTTCTTTATGAAGAAGAGAAGAAGTGCCCTTTAAGTGTAAGGAAGTGTTGTGAAGGGCATACTTTGTACCCATTGTCACACATGCAGCAGAAAGATGGACAGTGAAGGTCGGGAGGAAAGTGAGAAAAGTGCGCCCACATGACCTTGTTCAAATTATTTAGGTGAGACAGACAAGGTCGTGGGGCATACATCCAACCCATTGCCGCCGTGTCTTTAAAATAAATTAATACAGTAATAAATTATAAGCAACTAGTATTATTATTATTATTAGCACCGCATCTTACTAACCGTTCGGGTTATACGCACTTACGCTAATGTGTAATGGTAGAGTGATTGTGAGATGAAATGGAGGACCTACAGTTTAACGTGGAATCCGAACCACGGTGGAGGCCTGGCATTCCACACATTCACAAGATGTCTTGTCAGAGGTGAAGGAAGGGTTTGATAATCAGAAAAATCTTTGCCGGGACCGAGGATTGAACCCCGGCCGCCATCATAGAAGTCTGTCACCTTACCCCTAGACCGCCAGGTCACCAAGTAACTAGTAATTTTATAATAGGCCTATAGTAAAATATAAAATAATGCCCTATAATATTTTGTTATTTTCTTTCTAATAATAAGCTATGTTTTAGTAACAGTTTAACATTATTGTAATTTTCTTTTTTATATATAAATAAAATTTACAAAAATACAATATTATGCAATTATTTATTTAGTAATATTGCTTCAATAATATCAAAGTATGTGTTTTTGATTATTATTTAGAACACTATAGGATTTTGCAAAATTGCAATGGTACCAGTCCTCATATTTTTTTAGTAGCAGTCTCCGTAGACATGCTAAATCGTATCTTTACTTGTCGCTCGGTAGGGGAAAGGCTACATTTTTTTGCATGTGTTATTTCAACCCAAACTTTTTTAATTCCTTCTCTCTCGATTTCAGTTTAATTCGATCGTGTAGTAGATGAGTATTTTTTTAGTAGCTTCCTTTGAGGCTTAATGTGTCCAGCAAATGTTGGGCCCCTAGTCAATCTCCACTAGGATGACCCGCTGCTCCAAGCTGAATTTTCTGTTGTCTATATACAGTCTACAAACTTTGAACCGCGTCTTACTACCCGTTCGGGTTATACGCTTATGTACTAATTACACTAATGGGTTAGGATATGGGAAGGTTGAATATAGAGGAGGTGAACACGCATTTGCGGGAAGGGAGAGTGGAAAAATATTTAGGAAAAACATCTCCCAGTTCACCCGACTGAGATTCGAACCTTGATCTCCCCGTCCTCTACAGTAAATCTCAACACGAATCCACCACCGAGGTGGGGCTTATACAGTCGTGTAGGAGGCTAGTGTGTCATTTGGTACATACTTTTTTGTTTTACTTTCTCTTGACCCCTCGGATAAAGAAATTGTGATCGTAAAAAAAAAATTGAACACGAGATAAGTGTCGACGTAGAATAACCCCACTAAACCGATGTCGTCGAATTTTATCTTGGCTTAGAGACGAAACCATTTTATCGATTGGGCTAGAACTTGGTACCTAGGGATTGCATACAGTAGCCCCATGGCTTCTTTGGTGCTGACTGACAGCTTTAAAAAGTTACCAGACCAAATTATGTATCCCTACGCCAAACCAGATGATCTGCAAAAACATGTGTTTAGCAGCTGTCACTTGTGACAATCAAAATGTAGGTATATACCTAAATTTCGACTGTCAGAAGTTAGCTGTGAGCTGTCAGTCAGCACCAAAGAAGGCATGGGGCTACTGTAGTTTCCCCTGAGGACTTTTTGGAACCAGATATCCAACCCTAAAGTTAGGAGTAGATTATAAGCTCTAGAAGAGAGTAAATATTGTTATATAAATAGGCTCAAATTATATTGATTAAAATTATTATAGGTACTGTTTGACATTACAAACAAAATGGCGCTTTTAATTGTTTCCAGGAAAATGACTTGGACAAGGATACTTTACATATGCGGATATTTAAAATTCTGATAATATATTCACAACTATTACATATATGAAATATCATATCATCGCAAAGTTGTATTACTATAAACAAATGTTTATTTCTGAAACCAATATTTTCTGAGGTATTGGCAAATATACTTTTTAAATAGAGGTATGTGAAATTGATTGTTATGCTCTTTGGTTAATAGAGATGATACTTTATACTTTCTCATATAAAGAGAAAGTGTTGTAATCGTGAAAATGGTGACAGAATTCGATCTCCAGATTATGATGAACCTTTACCTATTATGTGAACCCAAACCCATAAAAGTGGGTTTTTCAATGTTGTCTGTCTACCTGTTTGTCCCTATCCACGGATCCAAAGAGGGTTGGATGAATTTTGTTCAAGCCTGTGATTTAGAGGTTTTTTTTAATTCCATTTATTTTCGAAAACAGCTTTAATAATTTTACTTAAAATTAATATGCAGGAAGTTTTTGACCTGACAAATAATACTCTATACTTGATTAATAGGCAAAAATTCGTTAAAGGGCAGTTTAATGATGAGTGATTTTCTAAATTTTTAAATATTTCAAAAATTTCTTAAAGGATTTTTTAGAAAAAAATATTTATGTGTCGATTACTGATAAATGATATTCTATGGGATGCTTACATTATAAATAATTTTATATACCATTATTCATAAAAAAATATTTAATAGTAGTTCACTAACTTTTTTAGTTTGAAGTTTTTCAAACTAGCTTTAACAGTTTTGTTTTGTTAGTATTTGTAGACTAGTATGATAAATAATTGTCTATGTTTATTTTTATAAAACAAATTAATTTAAGAGTTATTTATTAAGAATGTATTCTAATAAAACTGAAATTTTCGAAAATGGCCTATAAGATTTAGTTGTTTTTGTGTTGATTTTTTTTAGCACTACGTATTCGAGCTACGTGCTAAGATTTATTTAAAATGGGTATATAAGAATTGATTTTCATAATAACTAAAAAAAATTTTTTTCTTTTTACAAATAATATTAACTTGAGATTTGTCCCCAAATAACTGTATATTTGAAATTTTTTATTTTTACTTTCAACACCTTAGAGAGAAAGTATTGTGATCGTCAAAAAAAAAAGTCAAAATCGAGATTTTGATAAATGTTGACTTTTCTTTCATGACATCCTGAAAACAAAAAAAAAGTTGTTCTCGCAACGCCGTCTGTCCGTCTCGTCTGTCTGTGCCTTGAGCTAGAGCAAAAACTATTTTATTGATTTGACTACAACTTGGTATCTAGGGTTTAGATAAGGTCTCGTGGAGATTTTTTTGAATTAGACATCCAACCCTATAATTAAGGTAAGTTTAAAAGGGAAAAAAAGAGATAAAATTGATTTTCCCAAATTTTTTTCTAAAGATTTTGATTAGATTTTATATCCAGACACTGTTTATCATCATAAACCAGATGGAAATTCTCATGTTCTTATGTAAATTACTTTGATGTTAACTACTTCATATTAGAGAAATTTTCCAATTTTCATAATTTCTCCGAAACTATTTGAGATACAAACTAACTTATTTGTACAGTTGAATTTCTATTAAAGATATAAATATTTTATTTGAAACATATTTTTTTATAAAATCAATAATTTCGGAGCTATAAGTAAATATATATAATTTTCAATTCTGGTATTTGAAAACGAATATGGATTCTTATACTCTTTGGTGGACAAAGATGTTTCTCTTTTCACACTTTTGTAACAGTATTCCCAGTTCCTAATGCCATAAAGTAAATAAGTAACTGTATATCGTTTCATTTATAATCTTTGGTCTCTACAACAATGTATTTAGATTTCATTATTTCGTTCCACAAATCTTACAAATTTTTAGTACATGTATATTTTAAGATAAAAGCAAGATAAAATCTCCGCGGTGCCCCATACCATTTATTTTTAAATGGCTTAGTAATTTGTTTAAAATGTATATGTTAACGGTAATGTGTGTAAACCTGGCATTCTATAAAATGCCTGGGCTTTCTATATCATTCCTAAGTGGTTTAGCAAAGTATGAAATAAATTAATTTTGCTGTTGTATTTCATACTTTTCGTAGGAAATTTATTGAATAACCAATAATTATCTATTACCGAGAACAATAACTAACCTAACCTAACATAATCTTACCTAACCTAACTACGCTATTCTAAAATAACCTAAACTGATCAACTTAAATCCTAGGAATTGGGTGAACCTGCAAGAAAACGGCGCAAGACTTACATAGAACTGTATATAAAAATTGATAATATATTCCGAGTCTTCAAAAAGATAAAAAAAAACTTGAAAATAAGTATGAAATGCAAGAGCGAAACTCGTTTATTTCATACTTTGCCAAAACTACTCTGGCATTTTATAGAACGCCTGGATTTCACACATTGTAGCTGACATATATAACAAAAAGATTGTTTATTTTGATTCAAAAGATGATATATTTGTTTATCTGAGGAAAATATTCTTAAGGATAGTATTTTAAAGACCTATTTAAAAAATATATATACATCCAAGCTCTAATACGCGATTATATACGAGCGTTTAATTTACGAGTGAAGTTTTTTAGCACCATGTCTTACTACCCCCTCGGGTTATACGTTTATGTACTAATTAAGCTAATGTTTTTTAGGGATTAGAAAGGTTACATTTAGAGGAAGTGTACACGCATTTTCGTGGAGAGAAAGTGTAAAAAAATTCTGAAAAAAACCAGCCACAGTACACTCAACAGATTCGAACCTTAATCTCCCCGTCTTCAACAGTCTAGTCTACTGAAAAAGATTGCGCGTTAGACCACGTGGTCACCGAATTGGGCTAAAAGTACTAATTAAATAAACGTTAGCTTTAAAGAAAAAATTAAAATCTCTTTTTAGGGGTAATCTCTATACACCACGTAACGTTAATTCTTAACTTTTTTTAAAAAATTCTCACCACTCTAAGTCACCATGTAACACCATGTAGACATTAGAACTCCCTCATGTAACACCATGAATACATTAGAGCTACCTCATGTAACACCACGAATACATTAGAGCTACCTCATGTAACACCACGAATACATTAGAGCTACCTCATGTAACACCAAATATACATTAGAACTCCCTCATGTAACACCATGAATACATTAGAGCTACCTCATGTAACACCATGAAGACATTAGAGCTACCTTCATGTAACACCATGTAGATAGATATTAGAGCTACCTCATGTAACACCATGTTGATATTAGAGATACCTCATGTAACACCATGAATTTATTAGAGCTACCTCATGTAACACCATGAAGACATTAGAGTTACCTCATGTAACACCATGTTGATATTAGAGCTACCTCATGTAACACCATGTATACATTAGAGCTACCTCATGTAACACCATGTATACATTAGAGCTACCTCATGTAACACCATGTATACATTAGAGCTACCTCATGTAACACCATGTATACATTAGAGCTACCTCATGTAACACCACCCTGTGTAACACATGTACACATTATATCTCCCCTTAGCCCCTTAACAGCAGTGTTACGTGGTTTCTGTATCACCCCTTAAGGTGATTATATTGCAACTTATCGAGTGTGATCTTAAGCTGTTTATTTTTCTCGTAAAGATAAACAAATTCAGCTCCCTTTACCACCTTTGCTCTTTGAAGGTCCTGCAGTACCCTAAGCTTATTTACCCAGCGACTGAAACAAAGAGACAGACAGACAGACATAGACTGTCTGTATTTCTGTTTCCATTTCCCTGCAGAGCGGCCAAGTAGACATGATGTGGTGGTGGTGGTGTGGCAGGGAGGGTGACGTAACGTGACTCCCCCACAAGATGCTCGGATGCTAGCGATGCCCACAGATCCAGTTACAAGAACTTCTCAAAGCTTTCAGTTCAACAACGGTCTATGTGACACTCTCTTTCCCTTGAGAAGCGCTGGGACCGAATGACCCCGACTTTTGATCGTTTTATCTGTACACACCGCGTTCTACCTACCCTGTCGGGCAATCCACAACGGTGTAGGGATGAGGAAGGTAATATATAGATAAAATGTACCCACATTTGAGTAGAGTAAGAGAGGGTAAAACCTGCTTCGGTGGTCGCAAAATCTAAGGTGTCATTCTCGCAATGACGGGGAGATTAGGGTTTGAATCCCGGTTGGGTATACAGAGGGTGGATTTTCCTAAATGTTTTTTTACATTCTCCCTCCACGCAAATATGGATCTAATTACTACTATAAACCCTCAATCTTCCTCATCCCCAGCTCATTAGAGTACCTAATTAGTAAGTATGCGTATAACAACATGGTAGTAACACGCACTGTTACAAATAAAAATAAATGTTAATATTAGGAATGGTTTTATCCTTTCAAAGTGATGGATTAACGGCCGGGGACTGGATGTTGTGTCGGTCCTAGTCTTAAGTTAGATTATAAGGCATATACAATAGTTCTAGCACGCTGGTAGTGGAAAATATATGGCTTGAATAAAAAAAACTGATCCAGACCACAGGCTGGAAACCGTGATGGATGTTAATATTAAGGAATAAACACTTTGAGTTCACCTGATCAGGAATCGAGCCTTGATCTCTCATCGCCAGTGGTTAGAATATATATAGAGAGTGACGCCTTAAGCCGCACAACCATAGATTCGAGGACTTTGAGATAGCCGCCATTTATGATCATTATTATGAACATATGACGAAGAAGAATTTTTAATAATATGCATCCGTAATCAACCAACTGCTGCCCTGGGATATTATAACCATGATAGGTTATTTTGTTTAGTAATCTTAAACGGGAAGATTTACTTTAAATCAAGGGTTCTTAACGTGAGGTCCGTGAACAAGGATGGGAATTTTATGTATTTATCAACAACAATAAATAACTTTAGGAGCGTGCATCACACGCCCAACAACTCTATGGTACAGTCGGCTCTAAATCGTAGATTTACACGAACACTATTGCACGTAAATCATTTCTGATTAAACATTAATGAAGATAAAGAGTTAATATAAAGATCTTAATATTAAAAGTTTTTTGAAATATTAAATAATATCTGGATATAAACTGCTTTTAAAAAGTTGTTTTTTGGCCGTTTTGGAATATATTCACAGCTAAGCACTGTGCACATATCTTTCTGTCATAATAGAGACATACTGTCGCTATTAACAATAAATTTTGTCTCTTTGTCTTCCCATCATCACCGCGGAAAATTTCGAGTAATCGTTTGAATACGAATGCACTGCACACATTTCTAGCAATTGTTAGATACTTTCTTTTCCTATTTAATCCTATATACCTCGTGAGTACACACAAACTCAGATGTGACCCGGGGGCTGAGTAGGGCCTGCTATGATGATCGCTCGTAACTTACTGTTTTTTACCTTTTTTTAGTGTGGTAATGAAGAAGCACATATATTACTTAGTCACAAATATTGTATTTTAATATTTAGATAATTAATATAGTTTGTTTCCTTTTTAATACTATATATTTCATTTTTTTTTTTTGCTTATATCAACATCGTATCATATCTTTACTATTCGGCCAATATTATGAGAAAAAAGGTGGAGAATCAAAATGACAGGCCATCAATTATACGTATATTTTTAAAAAGGCCTTTGATTCAGTTAAAAGAAAAGAATTCTATGAAATTTTAGCTAAGTTTGTGATACGCAAAAAACTTATCAAGTAATAATATTACATTTTATGCTTTTTTTTTTGGTGGAGTATTTCTGCAACAGTGTATCTAATCTCGCCTCATAAATTTTATGGATTTTTTAGTAAATTTCTATATTTTAAGATTAAATAGAGAGAAAAGTCTGTGTGATGCACCGTACCATTTATTATGTATTAATAGGCTTAAGTTTAGTAGTATGAATGTTATTTAAATATATGTTTAAATCATATATAGATAGTCACATCGAATAAACGGTGACTCCAAACATAAGTTGGATCTTTAGAGTCATTAAGTCGGCCGACTGAAGTCGTTTGAGCGTGGAAAGCAATCTCCCGTCTTCAAACATCGCAAGTCTCCAGTGACGTATTGAGTTTGAGAGAACACACATATTACGTCCCATGTAAACGTTCAACTACGAACTAAATTTATACTGAAACAAATAAATGATACAGTGCAACGCACTAACTTGCTCTCGCTTTTATATTGAAATAGAGATTTTTTTACTAAAAACTAGTAAAATTTGTGAAACTAGATAATATACACTGTTGAAGGAACAATCTTCCAAAGAGCCTAAATGAACATTTAAAGAGAAACATTGAGAAAGGAGAAGCATCTCTGTCCACCAAAGATCATAACTATCAATCTAATTTTCAAATACTTACAGTAGCCCCGTGGCTTCTTTGGTGCTGAGTGACAGCTGCCAAACATATGTTTTTTCAGATCATATGGTTCGGCGTAGAAATACATAATTTGGTCTGGTAACTTATCAAAGCCGTCAACTGTCAGTCAGCACCAAAGAAGCCATGGGGCTACTTTAAGTAAAAATATAAATATTGGCTTATAGCTCAGAAACTATTGATTTTTCAGAAATATATTTCAAACAAAAGAATGTCGTATTTAATATTACTACAGCTTTACAATAATACATTATTTCGTACCTCAAATAGTAAAGGAGATATGATCATATTTGGAAATTTCTGCTTATGTAAATTATCCTTAAAGTAATTTACATAGTAAAACAAGAATTGTAATTTCGTTTGAAGTTTTAAACAATGCCTAAATACATCCTCGGTTGTGGAGTATAATTTTCTTCTTGGTGTTAAAAGTTAGATTTTATAAAAGAAAAGTGAATTCTTTAGTCTTTTGAAAGATTTCTATTACTACTAGAAAGTTTAAAACACCCAATAGGATTTAAAAGCAATACAACCATGAATGGTATCAAGGGGTTGGGCATGGGGTGGGGGATTTAAATACCCCCTCCCCCCCCCATTCCCCAAATATACGCCCCACCACCAAAATGATAAATAGAATGATGTATTAATAATAATATAAATATTACTACGCGTCTGAGCTACATCATTAACAGCCCAGTTTGTAGAAATATTAGCCAGTACTAATGTACCGTTGTCCAGGTGACGCCTGAATGTACTAATCGTACATCCTTTCCGTGGAGGCTCTTTCCATGTCCCGATGAGATGAGGTGAGGGTGATAGTGAGTATGAGGGTGATAGTGAGTATGAGGTTGATAGTGAGTGTGAGAGTGATAGTGAGTGTGAGAGTGATAGTGAGTGTGAGGGTGATAGTGAGTATGAGGTTGATAGTGAGTGTGAGGTTGATAGTGAGTGTGAGAGTGAGAGTGAGTGTGAGGGTGATAGTGAGTATGAGGTTGATAGTGAGTGTGAGGGTGATAGTGAGTGTGAGGGTGATAGTGAGTATGAGGGTGATAGTGAGTATGA
>CABEEJ010000089.1:299277-309343 GCA_901482245.1 Timema douglasi | reverse complement strand
TGAGGTTGATAGTGAGTGTGAGGGTGATAGAGTATGAGGTTGATAGTGAGTATGAGGTTGATAGTGAGTATGAGGGTGATAGTGAGTATGAGGGTGATAGTGAGTGTGAGGGTGATAGTGAGTATGAGGGTGATAGTGAGTATGAGGTTGATAGTGAGTGTGAGAGTGATAGTGAGTGTGAGGTTGATAGTGAGTGTGAGGGTGATAGAGTATGAGGTTGATAGTGAGTATGAGGTTGATAGTGAGTATGAGGTTGATAGTGAGTGTGAGGGTGATAGAGTATGAGGTTGATAGTGAGTGTGAGGGTGTGGAACTGGTGTAAACACTTACAACCTAACTTAAGCCTAATTAACCAAACCCTGGTGGTCATTGGGGTATTTCCCCTTTCGGGAAAAATATCCAAGGGGCCAGTCGGGAATTGAAACCGTGCCTCGTAGCCAGGTGCACTGACCACGGGGCCAATTATAATACTAGCTGATACACAGTTAAAATTAAAGAGATAACAAATTAAGAATATATTACGTATCTAATGAGTGTTGATCTAATGACTTTGCTAAAGAAGGAATCCTGGCAACAATAATTTTCCACGGAATGTCGTCGATTTGTAATGTAAAAATAGCTTTATTATTGTCTTATCTCTTGTAATCCAATAATTTTGAGAACTTTTATAATTTTAGTTTGATGGCTTGATAGCAAAGCTATTATATTTGAAAATAACAGTTATAGCAGCATAAAAATATCATATTCTTTAAATTGAAATATGACACCTGGGCATGGGAATCGAACCCGGAACTTTTAGCTTAGTATACCAATGCTCTGATCATTGATATATCCGGGAGTCGTCCCATCGTTAATGAATATAATATTTATATGCGGCTATAACCGTAATTATAAAATATAATACCTTAGCTATTTAATCCATCATGATATTTATTAAATACAGTTGTAATTGAAGATCATTGAGCAAAATAAATGCAGTTCCATTTTAGAACAATATTGAATTACAAAGTGTTACATATATATTTTAAAAAAAGGCCATTTCGATTGATGCAAACAGAATGCAGTTCCAACTTCTCATTAAAATGTTATGGCATGAACTGTACTTGCATCCATAGTTGTTTGGTGCAATAAGGGGGAGGCTCCGGATCTGAATCCTTTTTGCACCAATTAAAAGAGGAATTTTGACTAGAGAATGTTGGATAACCTGGATATGTTTAACTTTCTCTGTGTGTTTATTTATTGTGATGTTTTGTTTTTCAGTTGTTTATTTTAGTAGGAGTAAACATTAATTTTCTTTGAGTTTTACTGTAAAAATGAATGACCATGGTGATAGTTTATCGGATACTTTTAGTAATGGTTATCTGGCATGTATGAACCTTCAAAAAGTGACATTAGTGAAGATAAAGATGATGATTTAAATGGTATAGGAACATAAAAAAAAGTTAAGGCTATGAGATTAAAGAAACTATCAAGAAGTTTCATTAATATTGAAGAAAGAAAACAGTATTTGCAGAATATTCAACTTTCATCTAAAACTTTTGTATCTCATCTTATTAGCCAAAATAATGGTTCTTAATTTTACGAAACATTATGAAGGACACTTCAAAACAAAATGCTCAAAAACAACCATTAACGATTTCAAAATATCGAAAATTTGAAAACTTGGTTTTGGCAAGTATGTCTGCTTCTCTTCCGGTCTACAACTCTTTCATCAATGAGAGAAATGTTGAAGAAAGCATTTCAGTTAAATCAACTACCATCGCCTACACCTCTTCTCATCGAGTAAAGGAGGCCAGTTACAGGGACGTAAAGAATTTATATTCCATTCACGATAGGTTTTTACCTGGATGACAGTTCGAAAATCATATGTTTAGGTTTTGGGTTGCCAACACTCGTAAAAGATCACAGTTTTGTTATATCAATGTAAAGATCTTTAATTACTTGTTATATATTACATTTAAAATAACGTAAACTTAAATTTTCTCATACTATTTCATTTTTTTAAATAATTTCTTTTTGTCCAACTCGAAACAATATTTTAAACATAATTAAAAGTACTTATTTTTCGTTTTGGAACGTTATTGATTTTGTGTAATATAGTGCATACATCAATACCTTTTAATACAAGCATCGTATTTACTTGGAAAAGAGAAAATTGTTGTCATTTTTTTACATACAATATACTATTTTATGATTATTTTATCTTATTTTGAAATATTTAACTGAATAAAGTATTTTCATCAACTGCGTGTCCGCATCATTGTAAAAAACTTGTTTACCGTTATTTTCACTCATATGGTTTAAAATTCTTCAGTCGCCATTTTGAGGTTATGTTCGTTAGAAGTTTTTGTGAAAGTGGTGTTAATATTTTTTTAAGGGGAATAAAACTATAAATAAACTTTGTGTCCGACCTTAAATAAATATATAAATAATATTGGCCTAAATTACTGTGGTTAACTATCACATTAATATATTACCATCTGTTTACATAACAGTCATCCAAAGTGATAGATGTCAGCTGTTGGCGTAGTTATATATTAGGGATTACTTCTAGTAACATTTCGAGCTGTCATCCAGGTAAACTTAGCTCGTGAATGACTTATAGCTGAACGTTATGTATCTCCTGCTGAAATAGGATATTATAAAGCACTTAAAAGTGACAATGCCGAAGGAGAAAACGTTTCGGCTACAGATGACGATGATCAGATTGTTGAACTTGATGATGAATAGTTAAATATTAGCTCGGTATAAGCCAAAAGTTGACATTTTTTTTAAATTCTGTTTCTTTGTTATTGTCTTGTTTGTTTTTTGATTGGTTATTACATGAACGTAGCAAAAATAATGTGTTTTCTATTAAATAGATCAAATATTTTATTCAATCTTTCACTTTTTTTAAATGCTCTTGGTGCAAAAAAGGGGTGCAAAACCCAAGGATTGAAAACCCCCCTCTATGCTGTCAAGTGATGAAATTCCAAAATTTTAGTGACTGCATATAACGTGTTATCTATTTTTATATGCTATGAAAAAAATTAGGGACCTTCTAGAGAGTGAAGAATTTTTAAAACAGTTTTTTTCTTAATTTCCAAAATTTAATAAACCTGCAGATGCACCCTTTTTATTGCAGGATCTTAAATTGTACAAATGACAGCAAAAGACCTGAGTCGAAGATGGCTGTGTTATTTGATAGCTCGTGATCTTAATGGATCCCTTATATGTAGTTGACGATTTCCGCACGTCCATCACAGAATCGGCCTTTAAACACGAGTGGAGAATGACACTGACCACGGGACTATTCTTGGATAGCTCAGTGGTCAGAGCATTGGCGTACTAAGCCTATGGTCCCGGGTTCGATTCCCGTGCCTAGGTACCATTTCTCAATTTAAATAATATTTTAATGTTCACTTCTATATATTTAAAGAAATAGAATAATGAAACAAAGACTTGTTTTTTGGAGAAATGAACTGTTTTCCTCCCTCTCATAATCACCGTTATGGTTTTCTCGAAGTTTTGACCCCACACTCTCCTTTACCCTAAATTATAATCCTGATTACGACCATCCATTTCTGTAACGCGAAACATTTTTTTCTCTAATTACGTTAAATTGTGTAATATTTTAAAGTTTATTTTATTTGCAATTTTAGATGTAAATATTATAGTAATTGATTTTAAAAGTAGTTTTTTTAAATAAGTTATTGATATTTCCTGGGTATTTAATTGATCAATATAAAAGGTTTAATTTATGATACAATTTTTTTTGTATCAATTTTCTTTTCTTTTATTTATATATAAAAAATCATGTGGAAATGGAAACGTGAATTTTGACGTAAGTTTATTTTGGTTTTGGCTGGTTC
Organism: Timema douglasi; assembly: GCA_901482245.1. Classification (NCBI taxonomy): domain Eukaryota; kingdom Metazoa; phylum Arthropoda; class Insecta; order Phasmatodea; family Timematidae; genus Timema; species Timema douglasi. Next base: position 305,492 of record CABEEJ010000089.1, on the reverse strand, counting down.
GTGATCAGAAGGCTGGGGTTAAAATCCTTGCTGATTGTGTACTTAGATTTTTCCTAAAAAAAAAAAAGTCCCACTCTGTCTCGACCCAAATTCGGCTACATTTACACTAAATTCTACCTCCCTTACTTCAAGCCCATCAGTGTAATTAAATGCTGATTGACCGGATTAACTTCAGCTTTTAAGCGAATTAGTTAATCAATGTGCACTTTCCAAACACTGGGAAGCACCATACAAATTTAACATAAGAAAAGACCCACTTCAATGGTCACGTGGTCTAACGCGCAACTCTTGTGTTGGACTAGACTGCCGAAGATGGGTGGATCGGGGTTTGATCCCTTTCGGGTTCACTCTGGGTGGTTTCCCTAAATGATTTTCCACTCTACTTCCATGCAAATGTGGGTGCACGTCTTCTCAATTAAACCTTCCAAATCCCTAACACGTTAGTGCAATTAGTATATAAGCGTATAACCCGAACGGGAAGTAAGAAGTGGTGATAAAAAACATACGACAACAATAAAAAATGCTCAAGTAGACTAAATGTAATATCTATGACAAAATAGGAGGAACCGGTGTGAAATCTGAGAGTACATTTCCCCCTGTAAATAATTGGTCCTCCTCATCTGGAATATATCTGCTTTATTAAGATTTATTTCAATCCTCTCTGACATTATTGAATATGAAGCCAAAAGATGGGCTTTCAGGAAACTTCAAATAGCTAATATTGGCATGTAGTTTGTTTTTTTAAATTGATAGACGATTACCACCCCAAATAAATTATAACGGTATGTAATTTTTTTTAATATTCAGAAGATAACTACATGGAGAAGGACTAATACAAATAGCTTATAGAAAAACTGTAGTTTTAAAATATTTTTTCGGAAGATAAATAGTTTCTTGATTTATTCAATTTTCAAACATTTTTCTCGGATATAGTCTCCGAAACACTTTTTAATTTCAGGGCTCGTACCCTTCCAAATAACGTTTTTTTAATACAATATATTCGCGACTATCCGGGATGGATAACAGAAAATCCGTACACTACTACGGAATCCAAGTGTGAATAATTTCCAGTATAGATTTGCCTACTTTTTTTTAATTATCACATAACACTTAACTTATTTTTAATATAATCTGTCCATTTTCTGATTGCAATGTAAAATAGGAATTAAGTAACCGTAGGTGGACAGTGAGAATTAAACGAGAAATAATTTTTTAAATATTTACTATACATAATTTTATTTTGAAAATGAACATAGGTTACAAATTAATAACACAAAGTGAAAATAGAGCGTCAAATGGATTACGTTATAAATCCAGTAAATGTTATTATTATTATTATTATTATTATTATTATTATTATTAGCACCGCGTCTTACTACCCGTTCGGGTTATACGCACTCACGCTAATGTGTGATGGTAGGGTGATTGTGAGATGAAATGAAGGACCTACAGTTTAACGTGGAATCCGAACCACGGTGGAGGCCTGGCATTCCTCCAGTAAATGTTTTGTATTTTATTTAAATTCTATACAGTCAAAAAAAACGTGTTTATTTAATACGTAGACAGTGTTGGGGAAAAAATCACTTACATTAACTTTAAAATAATGTTTAATGTTGTTTGCTTCATTTGTTAACACCAATAACTGGGCCGGATAATACGGAGGGCCGGATAATCGAAGGTCAGCTAGTCACGACTCAAGTGTGATTTAGTAATTACCTCTTTTCAACCCTTTACATCAATAAGGTTCCATCATAGGTGACCTGGCGGTCTAGGGGTAAGGTGTCAGACTTCTGTGCTGGGGGTCAGGGGTTCAATCCTCGGTCCCGGCACAGATTTATCTGATTACCAAACCCTCCCTTCACCTCTGACAAGACATCTTGTGAATGTGGGGAATTCCAGGCCTCCACCGTGGTTCGGATTCCACGCTAAACTGTAGGTCCTCCATTTCATCTCACAATCACCCTACCATTACACATTAGCGTAAGTGCGTATAACCCGAACGGGTAGTAAGACGCGGTGCTAATAATAATTAATAATAATGATATTTTTCTTCCGATACTTTCGATACCACATCCCCTATGAATACCGACTGAGGAGCCGGCTACCCCGGTAATGTTCGCTAGAATTGACGAGGTAGAAAGAGAGAGAAAGCCAAGACGGGAACAGATCGCGCCAATCTTCTTTAAGCCTCTGGCAAAATTACGCACACGCTTACAGACTTTTCACAGGATTTTTTTTTTATGTAGCCTTCGCTTTGTTATTCTAGCGTCACTTTGACAAAAAAAAAATAGTGTGTGTGTGTGTGTGTATGTTTTTTTTATCGTGTATGCCCGGAGCAAAGCTCTCATACGCCACACTACATCCTTTTAATCCTCCCTCTACCCATACATATAAAAATAAATTTCTTTTTAGTAGAGTTCCTCTCGTTGAAACCGTGCGGACTATTTTCTGTCAGTGTTTAAAGCCGAAGGAAACAACCCGTCGACCTGAATAAAGGAAACACTGCAATAACATAAGTTAGTAGTCCTTGATCTCCGATGGTCGTTTTAGAATCAATTATTCACGCGGCTGGAATGGCATTTGATTCTTCTACACGTAACGATCTACTCCGTATTTGAACCGTCTGATAGAACAACGTTTTAAGCCAAGTATGGCATCTGTCAAATTATTTTTTTGCCAAAAGAAGAGTCATGACCATCTTTAAACTAGACCGTTTGGAGATTTTGCCTCTCTGTCTGTCCGTCCCGCGACTACTGCCAGATGTGTGGAACAATTTAAACGAGATTTGGCAGAGACATTATTTGTACCTAGACAGAATGGCGTATACGTTATGTGTTGCTTTTATTAATTTGGTATATATTGCAAAACTTACGTACTAAGCCATATGAACAATGGTGTCTCTCTAATTAATATAATGCAATACTGAATATAGTATTTATTTATTGTTTAAATCTTGATCACCAAGGAAACATATTCACTTTAAATTTAATTACAGCAGATATTTAAACTTAAAATCTAAAGAGAAATGTTAAGACCGTAGTAACGGTAAGAACATGGAGTGAGATCTACTGTTCACAGAACTACTAGTAAGACTGTAGTAACGATAATAACATGGAGGGAGTGAGGTCTACTGTTCACAGAACTATTAGTAAGACTGTAGTAACGATAATAACATGGAGGGAGGTCTACTGTTCACAGAACTACTAGTAAGACTGTAGTAACGATAATAACATGGAGGGAGGTCTACTGTTCACAGAACTACTAGTAAGACTGTAGTAACGATAATAACATGGAGGGAGGTCTACTGTTCACAGAACTACTAGTAAGACTGTAGTAACGATAATAACATGGAGGGAGGTCTACTGTTCACAGAACTACTAGTAAGACTGTAGTAACGATAATAACATGGAGGGAGGTCTACTGTTCACAGAACTACTAGTAAGACTGTAGTAACGATAATAACATGGAGGGAGGTCTACTGTTCACAGAACTACTAGTAAGACTGTAGTAACGATAATAACATGGAGGGAGGTCTACTGTTCACAGAACTACTAGTAAGACTGTAGTAACGATAATAACATGGAGGGAGGTCTACTGTTCACAGAACTACTAGTAAGACTGTAGTAACGATAATAACATGGAGGGAGGTCTACTGTTCACAGAACTACTAGTAAGACTGTAGTAACGATAATAACATGGAGGGAGGTCTACTGTTCACAGAACTACTAGTAAGACTGTAGTAACGATAATAACATGGAGGGAGGTCTACTGTTCACAGAACTACTAGTAAGACTGTAGTAACGATAATAACATGGAGGGAGGTCTACTGTTCACAGAACTACTAGTAAGACTGTAGTAACGATAATAACATGGAGGGAGGTCTACTGTTCACAGAACTACTAGTAAGACTGTAGTAACGATAATAACATGGAGGGAGGTCTACTGTTCACAGAACTACTAGTAAGACTGTAGTAACGATAATAACATGGAGGGAGGTCTACTGTTCACAGAACTACTAGTAAGACTGTAGTAACGATAATAACATGGAGGGAGGTCTACTGTTCACAGAACTACTAGTAAGACTGTAGTAACGATAATAACATGGAGGGAGGTCTACTGTTCACAGAACTACTAGTAAGACTGTAGTAACGATAATAACATGGAGGGAGGTCTACTGTTCACAGAACTACTAGTAAGACTGTAGTAACGATAATAACATGGAGGGAGGTCTACTGTTCACAGAACTACTAGTAAGACTGTAGTAACGATAATAACATGGAGGGAGGTCTACTGTTCACAGAACTACTAGTAAGACTGTAGTAACGATAATAACATGGAGGGAGTGAGGTCTACTGTTCACAGAACTACTAGTAAGACTGTAGTAACGATAATAACATGGAGGGAGAGTGAGAGGTATACTGTTGACAGAACTACTACAAGTTGTATATAGGTATTCTAATTGTTGAGCTACATTCATTCAGCGGTAGGTATTAATGGAGAGTGTGGTTTGTTACCGGGAGCTCTGAGAACAAGCTCGAAGCAGGTGAAGGATATGACTTTGTGAAAGACTGTTGGTGAATGACTCATTTTATTTTTCGATTGCTGCCTTGTCTCTTAACCTGTCTACAAGAAGTTGATTTGTTTTCAGAGTTCAGTTAAAGCTTCTTTTTTTTATTGATTTAAAGATTCTAGTAATGGTATACTATAGTTTATCCAATTCTTCATGTCTAGGATTTTTTTGGGGATCATTTTGAATAATGTTTTTTTAGGTGGGTTTGGGTGGAGGTATAATTGAGTTGTTAGCATTCAGGACTTTTTGGGGTATTGATTTGAAGGAGTTTTTGGAATCAAGTTGAAGAATATTATCGTATCGAACGTAATATTTTAGGGGGGTAGTATTATATTGGTATTATATTGTATGGTAATATTGATATGTTCGTATTAAGATCCATTTGAGGGAGCGAGCCTATGGGAGATGCATCCTGCCAAAGGGCTGATTCAAGCCATCACTAAAGAATGTGGGTTAAGTGAGATCCCTCCCCTCCTCCTTCAAACCTGACTTGATAATAAATGTAAAACTATAAAATATTTCATATTCTTAAAATTGAAAAATGACACCTTGACAAGGGGATCGAACCCGGGACCTTGGGGCTAGTACGCCAATGCTCTAACCACTGAGCTATCCAAGAATTGTCCCGTGGGCAGGGTCATTCTTCACTCATATTTTAGGCAGAGTCCATGATGGGCGTGCGGAGATCGTCGGTTATAAATGTGCGGTTTATTTTATTAAGATCACGAGCTATCAGATAACGCAGACACCTTCTACTCGGTAGTTGACTTATTGCTGCCACTTATACAATTATTAAATATGCAATCCCTTACAATAATTATAATAACTGTACAAGTGGCAGCAAGAAGCCAACTATCGAGTCGAAGGTGGCTGCGTTATCTGATAGCTCGTGATCTTAATAAAATCATACATTTGTAGCCGACGATCTCCACACGTCCATCATGGACTCTGCCTTAAAATATGAGTGAGGAATGAAACTGGGTATGGGACGAATCCTGGATAGCTCAGCGGTTAGAGCATTGACGTACTAAGCCAAAGGTCCCGGGTGCGATTCTCGTGTCTAGGTTTCGTTTATCACTAAAAGCATAAATAATATCTCTGGTTATTTGATTATTATAAAATTTTATCTAAATTCATCTCTAGCCTATCCTTAAATTGCATACTTTAATTCAACATTGAAATAATATAAATCTTAAATTTTATTTGAATGAAAATATTAATGGTAGATATACCAATGTTATTACAACCTCTTAGATTAAGTCATCAATAACCATGATGTTGAAAGTATTATCTAAAATAAAAGTCCACCCTTACGAAAACAATGAAACGATTACCCCCGTATGCGATGACAACCGATGGAGAGTGTGCATCAATCAAAGTTCAAAGCCATGACCCCTCCATCCCCCTACCCCCTCCTCTCTCTACAGAAATAGAATCCGGAACACGCGCGTGATCTGCAAGCTCGACTAGTTGGTGTAGAGAAGATTCTGAGCACGCTCTTCTGGAACGAGCAGTTGGAAAGTGTCCTCACTGGGACTATTTGGGTGGTACCGTGAGGGGGGAAGGGGGCAAGTGGGGAGGTAAGAAAGAGACGAGTACACCCCTCTTGACTTCTCACTGTTTTGCTCGCGGGGGGGGGGGGGGG
>CABEEJ010000089.1:262705-274878 GCA_901482245.1 Timema douglasi | reverse complement strand
CCCCCCCTCTTTTACTTTCTATCAACCCCTTGGAGACAAAGTATTATGATCGTTAAAAAAAATCGAAATCGATATTTTGATGATGTCGACGTTTCATGACCCCCCTGAAACCGAAAAAAAAAAGTTGTGTTTGCAATGCAGACTGTCTTTATCCGAGACTAGAGCCTAAACCTTTTTACCGATTTGGTCGAAACTTGGTATCAAGGGTTTTCATAGGCTCCTCTTAGGGCTTTTTAGAATTAGATATCTAACAAGAAAAAATTAAGGATGGAGTACTGATGGGCAAAAAGAAATAAAATCTATTTTCTCAAAATACGCGCTAACGAATTTTGATTAAATTTTGTAAATGGGCAGTGGGCGCAGATTAATATTACAAACAAAATGTATACTCTCATTTTCGTATTAAAATCACTTTGAGGGTAATTTATAGAAGTGTAAATTTCCAATATGGTCATATCTCCCCAACTCTTGGAGATACGAACTAGCTTATCATTATAAAGTTATAGTGCTATTAAAAATACAATATTTTATTTTAACTATAAATTTTACTAAAACCAATAGTTTATTCGCTATAAGCATTATATTTTATATTATTTATTCGTTTCTTTGAAATGCGAAATTGATTCTTATGCTCTTTGGTGGACACATATTTTCCTCTTTTCTCAAAATTTCTGTAACAATATATATTATTTAATTTACATATATGCTCTTTGGTGGAGTTTTTCTACAACAATGTATATTTCGACTAACCAATCAGAAAATTTCTCTGTTTTAAGACGTAAAAGAGAGAAAGAAAGTCTGTGTGGTACACCGTACCTTTTATTTTGAGATCTGGGAAACGTCAAATTTCAAGGTCCATAATAATTTCGATGTCGAATATATTTACAATACTTTCTCTATATTACAAAGTCAGAATTGTTTTCATAATTCATGCGCAGTTTAATATATTCGTAAAAAATAATCTACATATTAATAAACTGCGCTTCAGTATTCACAGTGTTTAAAATTGTATAACGTTTACCATTATCTAGTTTGTGTACTCTCCCTTCACGCAAATTCGGGCACACTTATTAAGATCTGCCTTACTCATCTTTATCACATTGTATAATATACAAAAACCTGAACGGGTAATGAGACGCGGTGAAAGAAATCTATTCTAAATAGAAGAAATATCTATGAAGAAAATGTCAGTATATACAAATAACGTTTTTTACAGCCAACATTAATGACATTTTTATCAGTATTATTTTATAGGCATTGATGCAATATATATCAAAAACGACAGAATAAATACCTAACATGAATACGAAAAAATAGATCTTTTTAACTTATTAACTGTCTTATAAAAATGAGAATATGTGTATACTTTTAAGAAAATGTGAAAGTCTTTAAGTAATAAGTAAAAACAACGTAAACAAACTAAAAGTTTATCAAATGCTAACTAACAATTATAAAATAAAATATCTGGTTGAAGCAAAGTAAAGAAAAGTTTTAAAAAAAAATTAAAACAAATCTCCGATTAAATTGTTTTGAATTTTTGTTATTAATTATTTCTTTAATTAAAAGTTATTTCGAAATATTTCGAGCCAAATACACACGAATAATATATCTTACTGTATTGTATTTTGTTTCACTTTATAAGATAAAGGAAAAACTAATTGGCAAATTAACTCTAGTTATCAAATTTACTGTTGTTAAAATTTAATTTGGAGAAAGACTCACGAAATTAAAGCGAGTGAGTAAAGAAGAATACTTTTTTTACGCAATTTAATTAAAAACCATTTTTCCTTTTTTATGAAAAAAGTTGGGAAAATAAAACTAAGATAAAGTATTGTATTTAAAAACTCAAATTTCCCTCCTTTATTTAAATCATTGATTTCACTTTTAAGGTGAGAGAATCGAAAGGCACGTGAGAAATGACCAGTATTTAAGAAATTTTTTAATTGAAACTTTTTTTTGCCAAAATAAATACAAAAATTATCCAGTACAAACATATAGTTTAAGTTTTCTTCTCATGGTGACATCAACAGTTGTCTAACATCTGTCAAGGGGTGTCCTGGAATTTAATGACCATTTTTTCTCTTCGTTTAAAACGTTTCTTATCTAATACTGCTATGCTCATGACAGATATTCAACAACTGTTGGTATCACTATAGGAAGACAATTAAACTCTCCGTGTCTAATGGAGCAATATTTGAATGATTTTGACAGCAAAATTATTATTATTATTATTATTATTATTATTAGCACCGCGTCTTACTACCCGTTCGGGTTATACGCACTTACGCTAATGTGTAATGGTGGGGTGATTGTGAGATGAAATGGAGGACCTACAATTTAACGTGGAATCCGAACCACGGTGGAGGCCTGGCATTCCACACATTCACAAGATGTGATTAATAATACACGTCTTGTCAGAGATGAAGGAAGGGTTTGGCAATCAGATAAATATGTGTCGGGACCGAGGATTGAACCCCGGACAGCAAAAGTTTTGCTAGAAAAACTAAAAAAACATTGGTTTTTTCTTACGTCCCTTTTCCACCCCACCTTAAGGAAGTTGCCTACTTGGTGACATCACGTCAGGTGAAAATAGGATTTCCCATGTTAGTGAATTTACGTTTTATTCGGCGAGTTTTGAAAATATTACGTTGAAACAAAAAATACTCATTCTTAAATAATTCTAAAAACAATACTACGATATTAGAAAGAACGGTTGAAGGATAGAGAAATATGAAGTCATTTTATTAAAATGACCCAACCACAGGCTGTAAACAGTTGTTGTTGTTGTTGATGATGATGATGATGATGATGATGATGATGGTAAAAGATGCTACCTATTGAGACAAGTTGCTGGAAAATAAAATAGTTGGCGATAATTTCTTATCCATTCTATTTATCCACCGTCAAATTTAACTTGTTATAATCCAACAATTTCATATGAACAATGGAAAATGACGTCATCTATTTTAATACGAATTAGATTTGAACAGAAATATACATGTTGCTCGTTACATTAATTGACCTAATATGCTTGTATTCAGGACTATATCCAATTAATATAAGGTGTTGTGAACTCGATATACATTTCAATACAAACACTACAAATTGGGGACAAAATATCAAGTCAACTTAGGGCTGATTTTTAAATTTATTTTAACAAGTTTATATTTAGAGAGAGAATACTCTTTTTGAGCACCCCATCCTACTACCCGTTTGGGGTTGTACTCATATGTACTAGTTACGCTAATGTGTTAGGGATGAATAAGGTTGAATTTAGAGTAAGTCTGTCCGAATTTGCGTGGATGGAGAGTGGAAAATCATTTAGGAAAAACCACCATCGGTGCACCCAAGCTGGATCGAACCCTAATCTCCATTTTCTTTGGCAGTTTAGTCTAAAAGGTGAGTAGCGCCTTAGACCATGTGGCCACCTAAGCGGGTAACAAACACATTGATTAAGCTGCTAGTGTTTATACAATTATTATATTATTGGCACACCCCTTTTTTCCTCCACAGCGTCCTTCTAGTCGTCTGTAAGACGGATGTATTTTAGATATGCTAAATGAGTCAAGAAAGGCAAAATTTATAGGAAATGTACCAACGTTTACGAGAAAGGAGAGTGTGAAATTTTGGATAAAAATAATCTCAACACAAAAGCTGGAGATTCAAATCCCGACCTGTGTATCACCATCAAACAAGTATGATAAAACCTTGACGTCCTAAGTTACGTGTTCACTATGATACAGTAGCCCCATGGATTATTTGGTGCTGACTGGCAGCTTTAAAAAAGTTACCAGACCAAATTACGTATCCCTACGCCGAACCAGATGATCTGCCAAAACATGTGTTTAGCAGCTGTCACTTCTGACAGTCAACATTTAGGTATACACCTAAATTTTGACCGTCAGAAGTCAGCTTTGAGCTGTCAGTCAGCACCAAAGAAGCCATGGGGCTACTGTAAATACCATAAGTGGGGTTTTAATTTATAGATTCTTCTGTTAAGCCTATTAGAAAATATTTTATTTTTGAAGCTGCATTAAACATATATTATTTCAATTTGTCGAGCCATTCTCTTAGTTAGATAATGTTAACATTTTTAAGTTTATTGAACGTAAGCACTGTTTAGTAATATGTAAAAAATATTGGAGAAATAAAAGTAAATTTTTAGAAATTATAATAGGCCTTATATGTATTCATCAAAAATGAAGTAAATAGTTTTATATCGTACATTCCAACAACAAAAAAAATTAATTAAATACCAACATCCGGTGTAACTAATTAAATTAGTTAAAATATTATTTCGTATGGTAAAAAGTGTAATTCTACAGAAATATTTCCAGGTTTATTAATTTCTCCTTTCCCTTGTTACCGAGAATAGCTCCCTTGACAAGGCTAGATCGTTCATAAAGCAGAGAGCGAGAGAAAGTCCTTTTGTCACTTTGTTCTGGAAACCAGAGTAAAAACGTGGAAGCGGTATTGGTCAATGAAACTTTCCCTCTGTCCACACCCTCCTCCCCAATTAATTTTTTTTTAAAAAGTATGGATATAAAGTAATCTTATGGTATTACAAAAAAATTGCGGTATTTATACAAAGCCATGGAATGAAAAAAAAAAAAAGTGACAAACAAAGTTAGAAATAAAAAGAGACAAAGCATGCTCCTATGTGATACTTTTATTTTGTTCAAAGACTTCAGAATTAAATTTAAAAATTAATCTAACATTATTTGAGTCATTAAATTATTATTATTAGCACCGCGTATTACTACCCGTTCGGGTTATACGCACTTACTCTAGTGTAATGGTAGGGTGATAGTGAGATGAAATGGAGGACCTACAGTTTAACGTGGAATCCGAACCACGGTGGAGGCCTGGCATTCCCCACATTCACAAGTTGTGATAAATATTATTATTATTATTATTATTATTATTATTATTATTATTAGCACCGCGTCTTACTACCCGCTCGGGTTATACGCACTTACGCTAATGTGCAATGGTAGGGTGATTGTGTGATGAAATAGAGGACCTACAGTTTAACGTGGAATCCGAACCACGGTGGAGACCTGGCATTCCCCACATTCACAAGATGTATTGTCAGAGGTGAAGGAAGGGTTTGGTATTCAGATAAATCTGTGTCGGGACCCAGGATTGAACCCCGGACCCCCAGCACAGAAGTCCGACACCTTACCCCTAGACCATCAGGTCACCTCACTCTCAATACACCCGACCGAAATTCGAGGTTAGATCTACCCGTTATTGGCAATCTAGTCTACTGCAAGAGTAGCGCCTTAGACCATGCGGCCACTGAAGATGATATTAAGTCGTAAACTATCGTATTAATGTAATACATGCTAGCACGCTTCGGTGGCCGCATCATATAAGGCGTCACCTTCGCGGGGGAGATTGAGGTTCAAATCTCGGTTGGATGTACCGAGGGTGCTTAAAAAAAAGGATTTTCCACTCTCCCTCCACGCAAATGCGAATACACTTCCTCTAAATATACCCTTCCTAATCCATAAAACCCTTAGCGTAATTATAACATAAGAGTCGAATGGGTAGTAATACACGGTGCTAAAAAAAATTTAATAAACAAATTTGAAATTGATGAATCCATTCATGAAAGTGAAACAAAAGTAAATTGTATTTATTTTGTTTGAAGAAGAGCGATTGTGTTGACAGTCGGAAGAGCTCTGTCGACAGTAATTGGCAGTTGTGTGGCTCACTTGCTACGACTGACAGACAGACTGACACGTGAACAAAGACAGCTGCTGATCTGAGAAGGAACTTAAGGTTAGGGGGGGAGAGAAGTTCAGTACAGTCACAGCACACAGATCATTTAGGCTTTCTTGTGCACCAAGTCTTAAGGTGCGGTCGATGGGAACGCGAGTGTTATTACAGTTTTCACAAAATTGAAATGTTTTGGCCAAAAATCAAATATTTCTCCAGTAGCAACGTAGAGTTTAGTTTTCTGCACATGCTAATAGCAACAGATCTTGAATATACGTGAAGGATGTCCTGGAATGTTGTCAACACTTTCTCTCTTTATTTAAAAAGTGTTGACAACATTCCAGGACACCCTTGACAGATATTCAAGATCTGTTGATATTAGAATGTGCATAAAACTAAAATTTATGTTGATAATGGAGAAATATTTGATTTATTTTGGCCCAATAAAATGTAATGCTATAAAAACTGTAAAATTACTCGCGCTCCCTTCTGGCACACCTTAAGTCTACTACGTCAAGCGTGGTGACTTTACTAGCCACTACTACACCCAATATCATCTCTGAGAGAACCGCAAATCTTATGGAGAAAAGCTTTATCCTGGCTCTCCCTCGGTCAACTGTTGCCAAATCTCCTCACTGTCATTTACGTCAGGAGGTGGTGTACTGGGGTAAGAAGGAATTACTGGCAACCTCGACTAACCAGTGTTGCAGAACTTGTCTTATATATGAGGGGAGATTGATCATACACAAACAAATGAATGTCAACCCTGTTTTCCAATAGTGATCATGTAGTTTTCCTCAGCGATGATATTCAGTGTAGTCACCAATTATTAGTAGCTACTACCATGCGTCACAAGTTGCTAATATTTTTTTTTTCTTTTAGTCACGATGAGTAGTCCAGTCTGGTCCATATACGCCTGTAAAAAGGTCGTTCATCGGTTATCATTGACACGTTTTACGACAGCTAAAAATATGAATCTCTTAAATTATTTTCTTTTTTTTTTCTCAGTGTGTTTTAATACTAAATTTTTTAAATCATTACATTCATTTCACGATACAATTCAACTTGGTGAAATAGTACTCTTGGGCGTTTTTATAAAAAAAATCTAGTTTTCATTTGATGTATCCCACAATTCCTCAAACTTCCAAATATTCAAAAACCAGATTATATTAATCTCTTCAACATTTCAAATTTTTTTATTTCTCAGACAGGATAGTGAACAAACATAACGCAACAAGCACAAATTTGATAAAACATAGTTCAGTGGCGGCTACTGAGGTGATAAGCACGTGACTTGACTCGTCACTTGAGACTACTCCTAGAGATGTGTGACGGAAAATTGTCCCTATTATTTTTCCCAAAAAAAATTTCAATTATTATTTCTGTAAAATAATGTAAACTGATTAAATGGAACTAATGTAATCGAGATATACAGTAGATATCCCAAATTTCAATGTCTATTCATACTTACCTAAGATTAATTCCTCCTAAGGGCGTTGACATTAGAAACATCATCAAACTAGCTTCGATGACCGCATGGTCTAACGCGTTACTCCCACAATAGACTAGACTGACGATGAAGGGAGATTGATGTTTGATCCCAGTTGGGTGCACTAAGGTTGGTCTTTCCAAATGGTCACTCCAAGCAAATGCGGCTACAATTAATCTAAATTCAACCTTCCTCATCCCTAACATATTAGCATAATTAGTACATAAGCGTATAGCCCAAACGGGTAGTAAGACATGGTGCTAAAAAAAAGTAGTAAAGAAACAAATGAATGCAAACCTTTGTAGACCTGTTATGCTCAAAAGTCATAATTCAGCTTTTTATTATCAATAAGATAATTAAAATAATCTTAAGGTTGGTCTGACATTTGTCTCCCTTCCTATCCTCCATAATTCATATCTACCCTTACCTCCCCTCCCCCCGCGTGCGTCCTCCCCCCCCCTTCTTATAACCCATTCGCCTTTGTATTATTATTATTATTATTAGCACCGCGTCTTACTACCCGTTCGGGTTATACGCACTTACGCTAATGTGTAATGGTAGGGTGATTGTGAGATGAAATGAAGGACCTACAGTTTAACGTGGAATCCGAACCACGGTGGAGGCCTGGCATTCCCCATATTCCATTCGCCTCTTAACACATTATATTTTGAAATATAATGGCTCTAGATGCCACCCCTACAATCTAACACCTCCACCGCAAGCCACCACGGCAGAAAATGTTTCCAATTCAACATCTCCTGGGTGGTGACCTGGTGGTCTAGGGGTAAGGTGTCAGACCTCTGTGCTGGAGGTCCAGGGTTCAATCCTCGTTCTTGGCACAGATTTATCCGATTGCCAAACCCTTCCTTCACCTCTGACAAGACGTGTATTAATCACAACTTGTGAATGTGTGGGAATGCCAGGCCTCCGCCGTGGTTCGGATCCCACGCTACTAGTGCATACGACAAGATCACGTGGCCGTGATTGTTTTTCAGTCGCTAGATGGACATGCGAGTGAGGACTACGCTGTCACACTAAGCTACTTACAAGGTTACTAGCAATGGCTACTGTAGTAGTGGCGAGTAAAGTGGTCTATTGTAGCACAGACGGGGTCATGAACCAAGTACCGACGCAGAGAGAGCTAGTGTGAATACAACTCAACCAAACCATTAACACAGGTAACTGTAACTATTAGAATCTGCAATATTTCTCTTTGGATTTAATATTGGAATTTATATTTTAGATTCTTCTTCTTGCTTTTTAAAAACAATTGACATGTCAACGATATTTGTTATCACTTTTCAAGTTTGACAAATTTACTCACCTCTTGGGTGGTTCCTCTACAATTTCACCAAATGTCAGCGTTCTATACCATTGAGAAGTATGTTCTAAAAATTATTTGGACGGATATACATAGGCCTACATAGACCTCAATAGACTTTTATTATTATATAATTTTTTATATATACCCATAAAGTATAACCATGGCTCACGTGACTTAAGACTTCTGTCTCACAAGATAAGCAGAAATTTTAAAATAAAAGTTTCAGTTATTCGTTTGATTTCTTAGAATTTTAAATTAAAATCACTTTAAATGTGCTACTAAACCAAAAACCTTTTACGAGGTCACCATATTGAAACAGATTTCCATATCTAAAACTGCATGTACAGTATTATTATTCGGCTTAAGTTCATCAACG
The DNA here is from genome assembly GCA_901482245.1 of Timema douglasi. NCBI lineage: Eukaryota > Metazoa > Arthropoda > Insecta > Phasmatodea > Timematidae > Timema > Timema douglasi. The sequence goes on along the minus strand of CABEEJ010000089.1, from coordinate 265,965 downwards.
TCCTTAGCAAATGTAGATAAAATGGGTCCATATGTTTTACAGCTATCACGGGATAAACACCCATTCAGAAAAAAATGCCAAATGATCAAGTTAAAATAGGACCTCGCTACGCTAGCTCAGTTAATATTTTACTTCCCCTTCACCATTTTTTTCCCTTAAAAAGATACATAAATGTGTTGCGGTTTTTTTGCTAGCTTTTTAGATTATTTTAACAAATAGGTATGTTATCAGGTGATTTTAAAGAATACCGAATCGTCCGTATTGTACTTAATAAATCTCCAATCAGGAACGGGACACAAATCCCTCGAGTACCCAAATCTCCCTTATATGGGAAAAGCTGTAAAATAAATAGTGATACCTTTTGTAGTCTACCATTTATTTTATCTTTAAGCGTAGATCCGAAACAAAACGTTGCAGCTTTTGTATAAAACATGCATTCAAGGCTCTTTGAAATATTTCTCTCTAGACATTTTCTAAATAACATCAGGTACGATAAGAAAAGAGAAGGAAAGAGAGAAAGTAAATTATAGTGAGGACTAAGAAAGAAAGCTGGTTAAATAGAGCACCTGAGGTCTGTGTATGTACGGAGAGGACATCGCTACGCTGTAGCGTTGCGAGAAAGTGAAGCAGGCCACGCCCCCCTCGTGGAGAGGGGATCGAGCCGCTGTACGTCATAGTATAGCCACCTCCCGCCGGTTTAACACGGGTAGCATAGGGAAAAAAAGGACGCGCGCTCACTTGAATTAGAATACAACCCGATTGAGATCTTTTAAATGCTTCATAAAAGCAAGGTGTAAATATTAAATAAATTTTCGTTATTTTAATATAAAAAACATAAAAAATTACTTTATATTTCGGGTATTAGCAAGAGTCTTAAAAGGCAAACTAGCCGAAAATCTAGATTGTTGTTGCTAATATTAATAAATTAGCTTAAAATAACAGTATGTTCAAACCAAAATTTATATATAATAATTTTTTTTAGTATTGTCGTGTTTTTTTTAACTCATATTAGCTTTGTTGTAAACTTATCTGACTTTAGTAAATTGTGATAATAGTACTTGTTAATGCACAGAATAATTCCGTTTGGGAGGGGTAAGGTTTTAAAATACTTAATATTTTCTTTCTCGGTTTATTAAGTACATTAAATATGTAACATATAAGTTGTATAACTTATAAGTCTTTATAAGCATGACTGTTTGCTAGTAAATGCAAGCAGCCATTCGCAACCTGGGATGATTCATACCCCCTCACCCCAACATTCCCCGAGTCAAGGTCGGCTTCATTTGCACGTCAAGATAGCTTCTCTCTCTCTCTCTCTCTCTATCTCTCTATCTCTCTCTCTCTCTATCTATCTATCTATCTATCTATCTCCCTATATATATAATCTCTTCATGTGTTTCCCGAGTTTGCCGAAACACAAGCGCAGAAACGTGATCATGTTACGAGGTCTAAAGCTGTGTTTTCCTAACAACGCAATACATGCGCGTTGCAGTACGCAATGCGTTCGGAGGAGCGTAGTGAGTTTCCCACTGCACAATTGTGTGTCCATAAAGTCTAGACAGGTGCGCCTCACCCTATCTCATTTAGTTGTCTTTCAGGTGTACGTAAAACTTGGTGGCATTAAACATTTTATTTTATCACTACGTGTATTTAAGAAGGGGAATATCCTGTCCTAAAATCAAATCTATCAATTCTTCGTCATCACTGGAAGAAAAGCGTGGATGAGTACCTTGATGGTTTTTAGATCCCATTTCAAACAAATTCTCTATCTAACAAATGACCACAATAAATACATCAACACGTCCAAAAATCAGTCGGGATGCTGCGTCGCGCGCATCACGTTGACGAATCAAATTGTCAAGGAAACAGCATTTTAATTTAAAATTAAATTATAGAACAGCGTCTTACTACCCGTTTAGGTTATACGCTTAAGGTGCGGCAGAAGGGAGCGCAATTATTTCTACAGTTTTTATAGAAATTGATTTATTTTTTTTGCCAAAATAAATCAATTATTTCTCCAATAGCACCATTGAGTTTAGTTTTCTGCACATGTTGTCAAAACCTTCTCTCTTTATTTAAACAGTTTTGACAAAATTCCTAGACACTGTTAACAGATATTCAAGATCTGTTGATATTAGTATGTGAATTAAACTAAATTCATTGTTGCTACTGGAGAAATAATTGATTTATTTTGTCCAAAATAATTAATGCTATAAAAACTGTACCATTACTCGCGCTTCCTTCTGCCGCAACTTAATTACTAATCACGCTAATGGGCTAGGAATCGGAAAGGTTGAATTTGAGGAAGTGAACCTATTTGACTCCTAGTATTCAAGTTCCCAACGCATTGCGTGCAGTGCTGCGTATGTATTGCGTCACTAAGAAAACACAACTTCAAAGTTTCTTTTTATGTACATCCTCTTGGGGAACCCACTCAAAATTCAAAAACAACCGACTCTTTTAGCGAAACTCTTCACCTGCTTCAGTGGCTCAATTGTCTAATAGGGTGGACTGCGAATGATGGAGAGATCGGGGTTCAAATCTCGGTTGGTACTGTGATTTTTCCTATGGTTTCCCCAAGCCTAGTTCACGCAAATTCGGGTGTACTTCCACTAAATTTGACTTTACTCATCCCTAACGCATTAGCGTAAATAGTGCATATGCGTATAACAGGAACAGGTGATAGGATGCGTCACAAAAAAAAAAACTAAACGGCGTTGCCCCCTTGTTGAATCGTAGCTAGTTCGCGAGGCTGGTTGCATCTTAGTTTGACACAATTAAGTACTCTAAGCACTATCACATTTTAACGTTAATTTACGAAACAAAATAGAGGGAATAAAATGAGTTGTTCATCCTAAGAGGCCTTTTGTTTATTTGCTGATAACACCTACCCTCTTCCACTGACGAGCATGCACACTCACTCTATTATTCGCACCTGGATAAAATTCACTTTCATTTAAAGGTTCCTTTATCTTGTTGTTCAAAGGATTAAAAAGATTGTTTTAATCCACATCCTGGAAGGAAAAATTGTTAAAGGACATTTTAATTAATATATCAAATACCCTGATCTGTAGATGATTTTTTAAAAATGCTTTTACAAACATCTATTTCAAGACCTGAATAATATTTGTATTACATTGTAAGATTATTATTATTATTATTATTATTATTATTATTAGCACCGCGTCTTACTACCCGTTCGGGTTGCACGCACTTACGCTAATGTGTAATGGTAGGGTGATTGTGAGATGAAATGGAGG
>CABEEJ010000089.1:241282-261571 GCA_901482245.1 Timema douglasi | reverse complement strand
AAGTCGGTAGGTGCGAATGTCTACCGAGCTAAAGGGTATCGGTTTCAATTGCCGGCAAAGACCAAAAATGTAACCATTGATTAAATTGACGCTTGATATTTCACAGAGATGGATTGAAGAACAAGTGAATAAGTGTTGAGAATATTCCGTAATCAAGTTAGTTTGTAAGTCTTAAGCTTATATTATCAATTGATTCATAAAATTCACCCGATCACCTGAATATTCAAAATATTAACCTATCGGGGAAATGAAACGCATTTAAATTTTAATCCGTCCATAAATCCAGAGAGATTTTTAAAAAAGTGTGTATTTATTTTTAAATTACGTTGAAAGGTATCAATCAACATGTCCCCTATAGGATTAAAACCCTTACATTTTAGGTTTTATAACTTTAAAAATATTTATTTAAAAAAATTAAACCCAACTCCATCAACTACGTTTCACGAGAAAGGTCGTATTTCTCAAATCAAAGTAAATTGTTTGCAACATTGATATACGTAGTCATTCTCACGCAGATAAAAGTCGTTTCGGTGGCCGCGTGATCTAACGCGCTACTCTCGCAGTAGACTAGACTGCCGATAACGGGGAGATTGAGGTACGAATCTCAGTCGGATGCACTGAGGGTCTTTTCCCGAAATGGTTTTCCACCCTCCCACCACTCAAATGTGGGTACGCCTCCTCTAAATATGGCCTCCCTAATCCCTAAAACCATAATCATACAACTTGAACGGTTAGAAACAGAGCCGGTCTAAGGCAAAAACTTTGTGTGTTCAAACTCATATTTTGCGGCCCCCGCCCCCCCGCCCCCCTTAACCCCCCAAATGAAAAAACTGTGGCCATTTTAAATATAGACCCTATGTGTACATATTTTTAGTAGTGAAATTTAATTTTTTTAATAACTAAAAAAAACTACTGTATTTTATAATAGTCAGAAAATGATGTAATTGGGTTTTCACCCTTACCATCTTTTGGTTTTTCCTTTTTCTTTTTTTAATTTGAAAAAAATGTGATGACTTTTTGTTTTCTACTATAAAGTTAGGTATGCAGTATACAGATATACAGCGTGGTATAAAGCATCCTACACTTGCAATACCTACAAAAACCTGGATTTTCATAAAGATTCTAAAGATTCTTTAATTGTATGTACATTTTCCCAGATAAAAAAAAACAATATTAATTTCTGGGTCATTTTGGCGCCCCTCTGAATTGTTTGTGTATGCGGTTGAACACGTGACACACGCCTTAGACCGGCCCTGGTTAGAAAGACTTGGTGCTTGCTATACATGGAACCAGTCTTTGATAGTAATATGAGTAGAAGTGAATTATTCTGGTCCAGCGCTGGAAATAGCGTCCATGTAAATAGCACCCACAAAGGGCAAGCACCCTTCGACGCCTCCCTCAAGGGGCTAATGTGCCCTTATCGGAAAGGTCACGCCGCGGTACGCGGCTCGCGTCAAACGTCCGCCAATCCCGCCAGCTCTTGGACAGGTTCTGATGGAAGCTACTATCGTTTGGAAAGCTCTGCTTCGAATGACATAACGGGGCTCGCTGTGAGGTCACAAGTATTTTATTTTAATCAATACGTTTAGTCGTCGCAAACCTTATTTAACGGCTTAAACTATGAGATGGTTATGAGAAGGGTGGTTTTGTTATACGCTACATTATTATTATTATTATTATTATTATTATTATTATTATTATTAGTACCGCGTCTTACTACCCGTTCGGGTTATACGCACTTACGCTGTGAAGGAAGGGTTTGGTAATCAGATAAATCTTTGCCGGGACCGAGGATTGAACCCCGGCCGCCAGCATAGAAGTCTGATACCTTATCCCTAGACCGCCAGGTCACCTATAATAAATGAGAAATAGCATAAATGTATACATAATTTTAAACTATATGTTAAAAACTAGTGATATACCATGAGTCAAAATTCATAGAACAGTGATAAATGTTATATAAAAAATCAGTGATAAATCAATTGTCAAAACCACAGTGCCAAAACGGGTCAAATATCACAGGCATACATCCCGTAGGCCCTGTTAAATATCAGACTGATAAATCCCGTATCAAATATCACAGATATAAATCAAGTGTCAAATATCATATTAAATAAATCACGTTCCAAGTATCACACTGATAAATCACATATCAAATATTACAATGATAAATTACGTGTCAAAACAAAAGTGATAAATAACAAGGAGGTGAATAACTTAATAAATCTTATACCAAAAACTTCACTGGTAAGTTACATAAGGGTACACATTATTGATAAATTACATGTAAAAAAATTTGATAAATAGCAAACCAAAAACCAAAGGGATAGACAACATGTAGGCAAATGAATTGTTGGATCACATGAATAAACTACCGAGCTAAATCACAGAAGTGATAAATTACTTGCCAAAAACCAAAGTGATAAATTACAGAAGTGATACATTATATACTAAGAACTACCGTAATAAATCTTATGTGAGAAATTCAGCCATATTTGTACCTCGACTTCTCCGTCATCGAAAATTCAGTATATTGCGAGCCTGATGCTTTAACTCATGTGACCACAGGTGCAGGCCTGTCATATATTTGCCAACTCCATCCCCTTGCACTCCTCCTTCCTCCAACCAATATGGATTAGGAGTTTGGAGGTGTATGACGGCAAGTGATGCCAAAAACATCAATCGTAAAAACTAGTGATGCAGACAAATTTGGTATATTATTCAAATAAAAATAACAAGGCGTCGAAACCAGGCAACAAATCGATTAAGGTAACCGACCATCAACATTTTACTGCACAATATTAACACGAGCATGATATAATCTATAAATATTGATTCAATGATTTCAAATCATTACAGTTCACGACGTATAAGGGGTCAAACTCGTTATTTTATTTTTAATTAATGTTCATATTTATTTTGGTAAGAGTAATAAATGATAAAAATTAAATATTTGTTATTATTTTATTCCCTTCTCCTTATTTGAGCCTTAATATTCTAATATATAACACCGAAACACATCATCATAGAAGACCAAGGCTCAAATAGGAAAAATAGCATAAAAGAATATCATTATTATTATTATTATTATTATTATTATTATTATTATTATTAGCACCGCGTCTTACTATCCGTTCGGGTTATACGCACTTACGCTAATGTGTAATGGTAGGGTGATTGTGAGATGAAATGGAGGACCTACAGTTTAACGTGGGATCCGAACCACGGTGGAGGCCTGGCACTCCCCACATTCACAAGATGTCTTGTCAGAGGTGAAGGAAGGGTTTGGTAATCAGATAAATCTGTGCCGGGACCGGGGATTGAACCCCGTACCCCCAGCACAGAAGTCTGACACCTTACCCCTAGACCACCAGGTCACCTAAGAATAACAAAGAAGATTTAATTTTATCATTTGCTATTTTATGCTTTTCATGCACCATTGTTAAGGTAAAGTAATGGGATTAAAATTAAATAACTTGGCAATCATACGGGGTGTACGTATGTACGTATCTACGTATGTACGTATGTACGTATGTACGTATCTACGTATCTACGTATCTACGTATGTACGTATGTACGTATGTACGTATCTACGTATCTACGTATCTACGTATCTACGTATCTACGTATCTACGTATCTACGTATCTACGTATCTACGTATGTACGTATCTACGTACGTACGTATGTATGTACGTACGTACGTTATGTATGTATGTATGTATGTATGTATGTATGTATGTATGTATGTATGTATGTATGTATGTATGTATGTATGTATGTATGTATATTTGGACATTAGGTATTATAAATTCTGTGTATAACCCCCGGCCACAGACAAGGTAAACATCAGACCAACAGTTTCCTGGCTGTGTTCATTGGGAGAGTTTGAGTTATCCAACGCGAGGATCGCTACCTGCAGTCCCAAATGACATCACTATCAAGCAGGCAAATTTTTTTTATAAAACAATTCACTTTAAATATGGTTTTACTAGAGAGAAGATCAAAATTGCCTTCTATTGTCAATAAACTCGTTTTTAACCAAGCTAGGTTTAGGTAATGGCCCCACCCCCTTTCTACTTAGACGTCAAATTACAAAGAAACCATAGAATACAATGGTCCTTTTATGTTTAAGTGATTGTAAGCAATTTTTAATTACCGTCGAATAGTATTACTTGTCTAAAAAGGTTTGTTCATTGAAAAGTTGTAAGGGGGTGAGTTGGGGGTGTAACATCAGAAAAAAGGGCTCACAAAGCTTTTGATTGTTCGTAATTTTGTGTAAAGTTTATTTATTTGTTTATTTATTAAAGTAAACAAAGTCAATTAGATGTTGGACAATGTTTTCTAACCACAGATTGACCCTTAAGGCCACGTGAACTATTGTCTGATTTTTCAATAAACCATTATTCTTACTTTTAACTCTTACTAATGATGTTTCTCGTTATTTTATATGTTAGCTTATTCTCTCCCTTCCTTGTAGTATTTTGTGTGGCCTATTAATTTAAGGTAACAGAGAGGGTGTAACAGAGGGATGGGATTGAAATATTTTGCTCGGAACGCCATCCTTGGAGACCTACTCCCCATATTGTAGTCTTTACAACGAACAATTTGAAAGTGAGTTGTTTCATTTGGAAGTGTTGTTATAACTGAGGATTGTAACTAACACTCCCCAGTGTCAAGAGAGACAACTTGACTCAAGAATTGCCTCGAAACTACCGTAAGGTTGAGTGTTTGGTGTATACAGTAGCCCCGTGGCTTCTGCTGACTTATGACAGCCAACATTTAGGTATATACCTAAATTTTGACCGTCAAAAGCGGCAGCTGCTAAACACATGTTTTTGCGGATCATCTGGTTCGGCGTAGGGATACGTAATTTGGTCTGGTAACTTTTTAGAGCTGTCAATTGTCAGCTGTGAACTGTCAGTCAGCACCAAAAAAGCCATGGGGCTACTGTACCATGTATGTGGCCTGGAACAATTCCCCAAAAACTTATGCAGCCTTCAGTTGGGGGAAGGTTGGACATGCCTGCCTCCGACTATTCGACTACCGGAGAGGGTAATTCATCATATTAATGCGGATTTAATTCTAAAAGCTACTTCCTACCATAACCCTAACTTATTTTTTTATTTGAGAAATTTAACGTGCACTTTCTGAACCAACTTATTAAATCAGCACATGAGAATTTCTATGAGCGAGAGCGAAAGGGGTTAGAAAATTTGTCGGACAAGGCGTCTTCACATACCTTCCAGGCTTCCAGGCCACAATCGACATGGGACCATGGGACCTCCGATGAAAGTTGTGCTACGTACTCTTATCGGTGAAGAACGATCCCTCAACCACAACCTGGTTTGAGCCCACGAACATTGAGTCCTGAGGGGAGCCCTTTGCCCCAAGACTACCGAGGTCGATAATTCTAACAATAGATTCCACAACCCGCATACCTGCACCAGAGTATTATCTTAAAAAGTCAGCTAAACGTTAAAATTGAGTTTAAAAGAACTACATGACACCTTTTTGTTGAAGGCCTGATAACAATAGATTGGTGTATATGTAATACACATACTCGCGGGTTAACTCTCCGTGTAATGAACTGGTTGTATAGGGGTAAGTTGTCAGACTTCTGTGCTAGGGATCCGGGTTTCAATCCTCTGTCCCGGCACAGATTTATCTGATTGCCAAACCCTTCCTTCACCTCTGACAAGAAGTGTAATAATCACAGGTTGTTAATGTGGGGAATGCCAGGCCTCCACCGTGGTGCTAATATTATTATTATTATTATTATTATTATTATTATTATTAGCACCACGTCTTACTACCCGTCCGGGTTACACGCACTTACGCTAATGTGTAATGGTAGGGTGATTGTGAGATGAAATGGAGGACCTACAGTTTAACGTGGGATCCGAACCACGGTGGAGGCCTGGTATTCCCCACACTCACAAGATGTCTTGTCAGAGGTGAAGGAAGGGTTTGGCAATCAGATAAATCTTTGCCGGGACCAAGGATTGAACCCCATTCCCCCAGCACTTAAGTCTGACACCTTACTCCTAGACCACCAGGTTACCTTATCTTTACCTAAAACATCACTTCAAACTACGGCCTGCGCTACCCACAAATGTACGCACACCTTTCATGATAACTACTTGTTTTGATAACTGTTGCCAAGTCGACCTCGGTGGTTTTAGGGTAAAATGCTCCCCTCACTACCCGATGCTCGTTGGTTCAAACTCAGCCAGGGTCAATAGATCTTTCTTGAGAGATAAATATCCGAAACACAACCTCCTTCTGAGGGAAAATAAAACCGTCGGTCCTATATCGGTTATGGTATATAAAAGAACACTGGAATATATGTGAAGATACCTCCCCGGCAAAATTGGTAGACTCTTTCGCTCTCGCTTATAGAAATTCTCGTGTGCTGATATAATCAGTCGGTCCACAAAGTGTACGTTAAATACATCAAATAAATAAAACTGAAACCATTATATTAGGTCTTACACAAGGCTAATGTTGACTCGTACCAGTTTCAGTCCGGAAACATTGTCGGTGTATACGTGAGCAAAGGTCTTGATAAATGGGCAGCAAAAAAGAAGTATAACAAAACAAATGACCAATCCAGGGGCGAGCTACGCAAAGAAGAAAAATGAGGGTTGGAATTTATCCGATGGTGAAAGTATCGGTTGAACCCCCTTACCCTCCCCTTCAACCTGTTCTGACAGTGAAACACTACTACATGGGGGAGATATCTTAACCTGCCATTATTCTGGGTGTTAAATCCTATTTAACCGGGCCCCAGGGTCCACTGACCAGTCAATATCCTAGACCTAGGAGGTTGTCTGGCATTTACTGGCGATTTAATTCCCGTCCTCACATGAGCTGTTAGAGGAACTGGAGGACCCAGTGGTTGCTAGCCAACCTTTAGGAGTGTTGAGACACGTTTTTAGCACGATTCAAATCATCATCAACGGTTTCCAGTCTGAGATCGGGTCGGTGGAGTAAAAAATAACATCGTCGTCCTTTTTCCCTGCATCATTCCCCTCAGGTGACCTGGTTGTATAGGGGTAAGGTGTCAGACTTCTGTGCTGGGGGTCCGGGGTTCAATCCTCGGTCCCGGCACAGATTCATCTGATTACCAAACTCTTCCTTCACCTCTGACAAGACATCTTGTGAATGTGAGGAATGCCAGGTCTCCACCGTGGTTCGGATTCCACGTTAAACTGTAGGTCCTCCATTTCATCTCACAATCACCCTACCATTACACATTAGCGTAAGTGCGTATAACCCGAACGGGTAGTAAGACGCGGTGATAATAATAATAATAATAATAATAATATATCACGAAGTTTTTGTTCCCCAAATCTTTCAAGTCCTTGTCTTTAATATTTTCCCACCACTGCTTACTACATACTCCGAACTATCAGAATATATTTTTTTGTCTATTATTTATTTGAGGTATTTAACGTGCACAGTCGGATTATATCAGCAGAGAATTTATATGAGCGTGAACTAAATCACCTACCAATTTTGACGGGAAAGGTATTTTCACAAAACTTCCATGTTTCTTTTATATCTCACAATCGACATCGGACCGACGGCTTTACTTCCTCTCAGAAGGAAGTTGTGCTACGGATATTTATCGCTCAAGAAAAATCCGTCGACCCCGGTCGGGTTTGAACCCACGAACATTGGGTCCTGAGGCGTGAGCCTTACCTCAAGTAGGGTATGTACATATCAGGAGAACTGTATTCCTATTTAGGTGTAAGGGAAGAGGAAGACAGATTATGAAATATCCCCTCAGTACACCCAACTGGAATTAGAATTCTGACCTCTCTATCATCGACAAACCAATACAAATGAGGAAGACGTTAAGCCAGCGTGCCCACTAATACTCTTATAGTGATTATACTAATGAGATTAAGATAATCTCAAAAACGAATCAACGAGTTATACTGGCATCACCCCTCGCCAAAACACGAGACTTTTTTAAGTAATAATAATATTTAGCACCTTGTCTTACTACCCGTTCGGGTTACACGCTTTAAGTACTAATTACTCTAATGGATTAGGAATTGGGAAGGTTGACTTAGAGGAAGTGAACCCGCATTTGCGTGGAGGGAGATAGTTCACCCGACCGAGATTCGAACCTCGATCTCCCCATCCTCAGCAGTCGAGCTCAACACGACTAGCGCGTTAGCAAACTACGCCACTGAGGTGGGGTTTTTTTAAAGTAAACTTCGACAGGAAACTGTACCGAGTTGCCCAATAAAAATCAACTTAAACAGTAATTATAAGAATTCATTAGATCAATTTAGCGACTTGGTGACCTGGTGGGTCTAGGAGTAAGGTGCCGGACTTCTGTGTTGGGGTTCCGGGGTTCAATCCTCGGTCTCAGCACAGATTTATCTGATTACCAAACCCTTCCTTCACCTCTGACAAGACGTGTATTAATCACATAATCACAACTTGTGAATGTGGGGAATGCCAGGCCTCCACCGTGGTTCGGATCCCACGTTAAACTGTAGGTCCTCCATTTCATCTCCTAATCACCCTACCATAACACATTATCGTAAGTGCGTATAGCCTGAACGGGTAGTAAGACGCGGTGCTAATAATAATAATACCAGTTCGGGTTATACGCTTAAGTACTAATTACGCTAATAGATTAGGAATTGGGAAAGTTGAATTAGAGGAAGTGAACCCACATTTGCCTGGAGAGAGAGTGAAAAACCATTTAGAAAAACGTTCACCCCACCAAGATTCGAACCCCGATCTCCCCATCCTTGGCAGTCTAGCTCAACACGACTAGCGCTTTAGATAACTACGCCACCGAGGCGGGTGATTTTATGTTAAAAGATCTTCGAATATCTTGTTTTATTAGCACCTCGTCTTACAATCCGTTCGGATTATACGCATATGTACTGATTACTCTAAGGGCTTTATAGATTAGGAAGGTAATATTTAGAGGAAGTGTCCCTGTATTTACATAGAGGGAGAGTGATAAACTATTTTGTAAAAAAAAACACTCTCAGTACACTTGAACGAAATTTGAACCTCGATCTCCCCGTCATCGGCGAAAGTAGCGCGTTAGATCACGTGGTCACCGAAGCGGGTCCGTAATCTTTTGGTTAAGTTTCCATGTACAGTCCTGTATGAAGATTAAGTTGTGTATATTTCCACATCCTTATTTTTGTGAGTAGCTGTACTACTCTAGGGACCACCAATGCAGTCGAATGATTTATAAAAGTACTGTACATAACAGAAGCTCCAATATCAGAGGGGTTTGCCAATTTTACGAAACCAGATTTAGATGCTAGAGCTGCCGTTCTTTTTTTTTAAATTTAGAGTTGCTGACACGCGTATTTTAAAAAGTTACAATGCATAAACTCAAGACCGCGTCTCACGGGCGATTAACTGGAATATAAGATACGAGATTACTCTCGAACCAGAAAACGCACCAGAAGGAAAGAAATGGGAGGGTGTGGTGGGCGGGTCGAGGGGGTGTCTAAAACATTTCTTTGATGGCAGAGAAATTGAGATCAATTTTAAACAAAATCATTTAATTAACCGCTTCAGTGGCCGCGTTGTCTAACGTGCTGCTCTTGTGTTAGATTAGAATGCCGATGACAGGGAGATCGAGGTTCGAATCTCAGTCGGGGTGTACTGAGTTTCTTTTTCAAAATTGTTTTCCACTCTCCCTCCATGTAAATACAGGTACACTTCCTCTTTAAATATAACCGTCCTAATCTATAACTCATTAGCATAATTAGTACATAAACGTATAACCCGAACTGATAGTAAGATATGGCGCGAAAATATTAACATTAAAACAAAACCATACATTCTTAACTAAAAATAGTTTTAAATTGTCACAAAATTATATTTTGGATCTTAAAAGTAGTTTCTTTGCTACAGACGACTCTTTTTTTTTACTTGTCTACTATTTGGTTTATATAATAAAATGGTCAGTAAGAAACTTCCTGCCTGGATTTAGACTCATTAAAAAAAATCCGTGGAAGCATATGTCTATCAAGAATAGGTGAAAAGAAAAATAGAATTTTTAAAGACAATTCAATGCTGTCCAATCGCAAATATTAGAGTATTTTTAGTCGTGAGTTGAGGAGGGGGAGTGTTATCAGATAAACAAGAGATCTCACAGTTTGAACTTCTCACTTCCTTCATTATCGTTTATCTCTTACATTGGCGTATAAGTGCCTAGGTGTGTCAAGTTAATATGCAACCCACTTTACAAAACAGTTTTAAACTCAACAAGAAGACACCGTCGCTTAATCTGACCCGCTGGTCTCATTTCCAATGTTTTATAAGAAATATTACACTATTATTATTATTATTATTATTAGCACCGTGTCTTACTACCCGTTCGGGCTATTACGCACTTACGCTAATGTGTAATGGTAGGGTGATTGTGATATGAAATGGAGGACCTACAGTTTAACGTGGAATCCGAACCACGGTTGACACCTTACCCCTAGACCACCAGGTCACCAAGAAGAAATATTACAGAAAATTGCACCACCATTCGACATAGTTAGCTATACATTATATCGCTCACGTTGAATTAAATTTAATAAAACTGATCAAATCTTTCAAGGTGTTAATTTTGCATGGTTGTTCCGAATAATACTTAATAAAAAGTATTATTTTTCTTTAGTAAAATTTATATTCATATTGGTTGATAACTTTTTTATTTACCATTCGTGAGGTGAGACGGACTCTTAAGAGAACTATGTATTCCATTCCAATGGTCCAACCGAAATTTTGGGGACCCTTATTCCACATCAGGAGAAACAGGGAGGGGGGAGAGAGTGTGACGTAAAAGAAATTTATATTTGGTTATTTATAATTATGTCCTATAATTAAGTTTTTTTAAATACTTGAATTATGTTATTAGATAAATTTATTAAGTCAAGTTATTGTTTATTTGTATTATTATTTGGCACCGCATCTTACTACCCGTTTGGGTTATACGCCTTAAGTACTAATTACGCTAAAGGATTAGGAATTGGGAAGGTTGAATTAGGAGAAGTGAACCCGCATTTGAGTGGAGGGAGAGTGGAAAACAATTTAGGAAAACCAACCTCAGTTCACCTGACTGAGATTCAAACCTGGATCTCACCCGCCTCGGTGTCGTAGTTGGCTAACGCGGTAGTCGTGTTGAGCTCGACTGCTGAGTACGGGGAGATCCAGGTTCGAATCTCGGTCGGGTGAACTGGGGTGGATTTTCCTAAATGGTTTTCCACTCTCCCTCCACGCAAATGCCGGGTCACTTCCTCTAATTCAACCTTCCCAATTCCTAATCAATTAGCGTAATTAGTACTTAAAGCGTATAACCCCAAATGGGTAGTAAGACGCGGTACTAAATAATAATAATAATAAGAAGAAGAACCTCGATCTCCCCGTCCTTAGCAGTTGAGCTCAACACGACTAGCGCGTAAGTCAATTACGCCACCGAGGCGGGGTCAAGTTATTGATTACCAATTCAAATATACTAGCCTATTTAATATTAATATATTGAATTATAAAATACATTTAATGCCTATGATGGCCCCGTGTGACGTCAAGTGTTGAGTAAACAAAGAGTATAAATAATAATAGTTAGAAAGTTTCACTAACATCCGCCTGGAGTGGAAATAGAAAACCACTGGTAGGAAATAGAAATCAGACTTCATAAGTCAGGTGTTCTAGCCCCTCGTCTACAACTGACAGTTGCATTCATTGTAATACACAACTATTTCCTATAATTGACAAATTAATTTTTTAAGCTTTTTTTTTAAGTGTCACTTTTTGAGAACTTAATACCCGCAACGGATTGGCATGTGGATAAAGGCAGCAATCTCGTCTTGTTTGATTTGTTTGTCGGGAGGAGATAGAGTTTAGAATCCTGGCTTGGTACACCGAGTGGTTTCCCACTCTTTGTCTAAGAAAATGTGGGTACATTTTTAATTTCTTGCGCCATTAGTGCAAATATACGGATATCTCGGTTGGGTAGTAAGACGTGGAAACTTAACAAAATATCTTTATCCTCTTCTTAATGACGAAGTACGGCTTAATTGGAAGTACGTGACAAATAATTAGTTTTAGAAGTTCGAGAGGGGGGTTTTTCATCTTTAATTGTCATTCAACCAGATTTTTTTGCTATTTTTTATCACAATTTTTTATTACCTGTTCAGGTCATACACATATATGATAATTACACTAATGGGGTAGGGATGAGGAAGGAAGCATTTATAGAGGTAATATACCAGCATTTGCGTGGAAGGAGAGTGGGAAACCATTTAGGAAAAACTACTTGCAGTAGACCCGACTGGTATTCGAACCGCGATCTCTCCATCAACAGCAGGCCAGACTGACACGAGAGTATGATGCCTTTAGACAATTCGACCACTTAAGGTGGAGTGCTAGTGAGCGTGAGTTTAGGGCAGTATTTTTGCAGTTTTTATAGCACAAACATCTTTTTGCCAAAATAAATCAAATATTTCTTCTATAGAAACATAGAGTTTTGTTTTATTCACCTGGTGATATCAACAGTTGTTGAATATCTGTCATGAGCATGGAAGCCTTTGGTGACAAACTTTTTAAATGAAGAGAAAAGTTTGTCACCAAGTGCCGCCATGCTCAAGACAGATATTCAACAACTGTTGATATCACCAGGTGAATAAAATTAAACTCTATGTTTCTATAGAAGAAATATTTGATTTATTTTGGCCAAAAGATGTTTGTGCTATAAAAACTGCAACAATACTGCCCTTAACTCACGCTCACCAGCACTCCACCTTAAGAGCGTGGCCGTTTGTTCATTTTTTTTTCTTAATCACCCTTGTATTTTCATTTCTCTCTTTTTAACCATCTTTAAGGTTTTCCTATCTTTATTCCATCTCTCTTCTTTATTAGTTTTAATTCTATGTCTGTGATGTTAATGACCGTTTTTATGTTCGACGCGACTCTAAAAGACAAATAACGATGAATTAATATGGCCAGTCGCACTTAAAATGCACCCGCCCGCACAACGGGAGGTTTTTTTTCTTTTAATTATATAGTTATATAGCGTCAGTATTTACGGTAAGTGTTATGAAAGGTTGTTTGATATAAGTGGCGCGTATACTAGGCCATGAAAATTTTATGAGTTGTAAGAAAACTCTCCTGATACACAAATAAACACTCCAATTTTTTTTTATTTTTTTTATGGGACTGGTTTCATTCTGAAAAGTTATAAAAAAAAAGTTGGCGGCCCGTGGTTTCCAAAAGTATCGAGAGCGGATTTAGTTTATATAAAATAGAAACGACTCGTCTCTCTGGTCGAATGATCTAACGCGTCTCCATAGGCTGGTTCAGACTTCTGTGTTGAAGGTCCGGGGTTCAGTCCTCGATCCAGGCACAGATTTATCTAATTACCTAACCCTTCTTTCACCTTTAACAAGACGTGTATTTATCACATCTTGTAAATGTGGGAAATGACAGGCCTCCACCGTGGTTCGGATTCCACGTTAAACTGTAGGCCCTTCTTTTCATCTCATAATCACCCTACCATTACACATTAGCGTAAGTGCGTACAACCCGAACGGGTAGTAAGACGCGGTGATAATAATAATAATAATAATAATAATAATGTAACCCTAATTTAAAATTCATAAAAATACTGTATTCTTGTATTCTCCCTGTTAATCCGAATTTTAGCTAATCCGAGCAAGCTTCGGTCCCGATTAGTTCGGATTAACAAGATTCTAACTGAGCAGTAACCAGCCCCATCATCAAGTGGTTCGTGCACTTGGCCACGAGTGTAGGGACACCAGGTTCGATTCCCGGCTGGTAACTTGGGTATTTTTCTCGAAAGGGGAACTGCCCCAATAATCACCAGGGTTTGGTTAGTTATGCTTAAGTTAGGTTTAAGTGTTTCCACTGGTTCCACTCCCTCATACTCACTATCGCCTTCATACTCACTATCACCCTCATACTCACTATCACCCTCACATTTAATATCACCTTCATACTCACTATCACCCTCATACTCACTATCACCCTCACATTTAATATCACCCTCACACTCACTATCACCCTCACATTTAATATCACCTTCATACTCACTATCACCATCACATTTAATATCACCTTCATACTCACTATCACCCTAATACTCACTAACACCTTCACACTCACTATCACCCTCATAGTCACTATCACCCTCACATTTAATATCACCTTCACACTCACTATCACCCTCACATTTAATATCACCTTCACATTCACTATCACCCTCACATTTAATATCACCTTCATACTCATTATCACCTTCATACTCACTATCACCCTCACATTTAATATCACCTTCACATTCACTATCACCATCACTTCATCTCATCAGGACATGGAAAGAGCCTCCTTGGAAATGATGTACGATTAGTACATTCGGGCGTCCCCTGGGCGTTAGTACTGGATAATCTTTCCGCTACTGGGTTACGATTGATGTAACCCACACGCGCAAAATTATTATAAATGTGCAGTGAAAAGTTTCCCGCAGAACGGAAACGTATTCAATATAGGTCCAATTTATGCATAAACTTAGTAATCCGTGTTCGTGCGACCCGTTTCCCTCTTCCAATATATAGGCGACAGTTTCGCGGGTTTCATATTTATTATGCTGCTGGGTGCTGGGCCAAAGATACGAGAAGTATTGCTCGAAGTGGTTGTACAGGGGCAGGATATGAGCGACGGAGGGTTTGTGGGGGAGTTTTCTAATATCACCTCATGTGTCAATGTCGTGGCAAGAAGTCTCGCTCATCTGGTAATAAAGGAACACCTCTCCCCCGTCCCCCCCTCACGTCTTTCTCCAATCCCTTTAACTTTTCCGTCAAAAGAAAAAAGAAAGGTTGATTTGGTGGCAAATATAAATAAACAAATCAACAACTAGCTATGAAATATTGAGCCGAGTGTAACTAACGACTTGACTTTTTTTTTATATAAAAAATTGCTGTGGCCATAAAAAAGGGGAGTACAGGAACGTTTTTTGAATAAATATAATTTAGGCAAGGTTGTCCATTAATAACGTTGCCTATTTGGTTACTTAAAAGCTATTTTGTGAAGTGCATCTTAACTTGACTTAACTTGAATTAATTTGAATTAACTTGAGCTACCTTGAATTAACTTTACCTAACTTTACCTAACTTGACCTAACTTGACTTAACTTGACCTAACTTGACTGAACTTGACTTAACTTGACCTAACTTGACTTAACTTGACCTAACCTGACTTAACTTGACCTAACTTGACTTAACTTGACCTAACTTGACTTAACTTGACCTAACTTGACTTATATTGAGTTAACTTGACCTTACTTGACTTAACTTGGCCTAACTTGACTTAACCTGACTTAACTTGACCTAACTTGACTTAACTCGACGTACCTAAACCCACTGATCCTCATCACACTCTTAGACGCCAATGTACAAAATAGAAAGAGATGAAAGGAAATGGGTAGTTAAACCTACAAGTCCTCTATACTACCTGCTTATAGTATTTCCCCTCTTCCGTAGACGAGTATACATACACTATACTGTTTGCGTCTATACAGCATTGACTCTCATTTCAAAACTCTGTTTTTATTGTTTTCTATTTTAGACAGCCATTTGTTTCCAAGAACATTTTTAGTATAAATCTTGGATGGGAGATTTCTACTGACCATTTTTGGGGGTAATAAACCAAATAACTTTAGTTATAGATGAATTTTTAAAAAAAATCGTTTGCAAACAAACAAACAAAAATTGAGATACAAAAATAAAGGATAAAATTTAATCCGGTTTTTAGAATGACTTTTCTGATTTATAGTATCTGTTTCAATCCAATGTATTTAAAAACCAGGGTGACCTGGCGGTCTAGGGGTAAGGTGTCAAGACTTCTGTGCTGGCGGCCGGGGTTCAATCCTCGGTCCCGGCACAGATTTATCTGATTACCAAACCCTTCCTTCACCTCTGACAAGACATCTTGTGAATGTGGGGAATGCCAGGCCTCCACCGTGGTTCGGATTCCACGTTAAACTGTAGGTCCTCCATTTCATCTCACAATCACCCTACCATTACACATTAGCGTAAGTGCGTATAACCCGAACGGGTAGTAAGACGCGGTGCTAATAATAATATTTATAAAAACTGACGAATAAAACGTAAATTCCGTGACGTCACAGATAAGGAACATCCTACTAATGTTAACCTATTAGGAAATTATTATTTTCTCAGTAATACTATACTATCAATAATTATTAACGTAGCTAAGGTATAGTTTGCAGTTCGTGTACTTATAATTTATTCATTTGGTTCATAACGTGCTCTTTAACACCCATGATAAAATAAATAAGTCCTGTGTGTTTTTTTAACTTGGAAACTTTCAGTATTTTTTATATATATAAAGTTAAATTAATTATGAGCAGTGTTTTATTCACTTTTCTACATTTTTTAAAAAGTTAAATATCGTTTAAAACTCTTACCAGAATAATAAATTAGAAATAAAATTATGACTAGTCAAAATATGTTTTTTTTAATAACTTATTCATAGTTACGAATTACCGGCTTTCTTATTAAATACAGTATACAGTAAATTTTGTTTATAACGTATTATCTGTATTCTCTCGTGAGATGTATTCTCTATTTTAACGAAGCAATCTAGAACTTTTATTGTCCATTACGCTGTCTGTGTGTTTCATAATGTGCCTGTGATGACGTAGTTCGCTGAATGCTCCTACATCGTAATAAGCGCTGGTTGCATCTCAAGAAATGACGGTGGGGAAAGCAAGTCGACTTATCGGTCGGTACTAAACAAGATGAGACGCTTTAAGTGTTTAACTGGATCGCATAATGTTCAGACGCTCATTTTGAGCAGTTGAGGTTCTTAAATGAGTGTATGCATATATTAAATACTACACCTTTAAAAAAGTAAAAATGTTAATACAATAAATTCCCCGTATTCGTAGTTTACCGATGCCCAATTTAATTTATTTTAAATCAAAGGGAAATAGTTGTATAAGTTTCAAGCCACGCGCCAAGCGAGAACCGGCCGTACTATTAGCAACACAAACGCGCTATCATATCACAATCATCATAATCATCATCAGTGATCGTCGCAATAAGAAGAATGGAGAGTTGTACGTTTACTGTAGTGTACAGTACACGTTATTATTACTTTATTTAATATTGTTAATGTCTTACTGGGAATAATTTATCAATTAAACTTTACCGTATTTATGTATTTTACAGTAATACCACGATCTATAATAGTCCGGTATTATCCGTGGTTTAACCACGGTATATATAGGAACGTAGTACACATGGATATAGGAGCCCTACTGTATATATTTAATATATATATATATATATTTAATATATATACAGAGTGATTCGAAACTGTGTACACACTTTAATAGGAGATATGGAACCCTAAAAACCATATTTTTCAACAAATAATGTATGTCCGACGATGTCCCCCTTAGGTGCTAGTGGACATTGTCGGTACATAAATGAAAGTCAGAAAGTGTGAACAATATTTTTTTTTTACTAACGGTTGTTTTAAAGCAGTTACTCAAAGGAGTGACCGCCAACAGAAATTGCGTGTCTGACGGCGTCGACACATAAATAATTGCCGTACATTTTCAAAGATTCCCCAGAATCATATGCTAAATGCATGTCAGCCATCTTGGAATCAGTGAAATGCTCCAAGTTGTATAAAGTCGAGGTTACGAACGACAACGGCGAAAAATAGCCATCTGACGCGGCGCCACCCGACAGCACCCTCTAACACCAAAGTATGACGTCTGCAGACATACATTCACTAAAGAAACAGGTCTATTTTTTTAGTTATCCATATCTCCCATTAAAGTTTGTACAGAGAGTTTAGAATCACCCTGTATTCACTAGTATATCGTTGAAGCGATGTCTGTAGATTCTCGTGCAAAAATATGTTAAAAACATGTTTGGGGAAAAATATTTATAAAATGAAGCATCACTCGACCTTTTAGTTAAAGTTTACTCGTCAAAAGATATCAACTCTACATGGGTTTTGACCTTTTGGTGTTTAATACTGAGTGAAATGTATATTCCCGCCTCACCCTTTCATACCACGATTATAACTTCATACGAGCCCTATTCGAGCTCTCTATTTTTTTGCATCATACAACTTAAGTAAGAATCGTATTGTTATTACTAACCAAAGAGAAATGTTTGACTTACCGATACACAATCATACACAAATCATGGTTTCCATAATGACGTTAACAAAGAATGATTGAACAGATAAACCACTGCGCCCACAACAGAAAATATGGATATTCCCTAGGAAAATTGGATTTATTTGGAAGTTAATACTTTTGCCGACATCCTGGGTCTATAATCTTTAATATGAGTTTTTCTTTGTTAAAATCGCTTAAATTGCTTATTGGTAATTTCAGTGATCGGAAATGAGTTCATAAAATTATTTAAATATATTTTTTTAAATGTTATATTTAAAAAAAGATTGTATATAAAGGCTTGTATGTAAAAATGTGTTTTATACATATGATTAAATTATATTAAAGTGTACTAGCTTATATATTTAAAAATTGCTTTTGTATTTATAAAGCTCACGTTTCTGACCTGCTTTGGTGGCTGCATGGTTCAAGGTGGTACACTCGCAATAAACTAGACTGGGGAGGACGGGTAGATCATGGTACCATCCTGGTAGGGTATACTGAGGGTGGTTTTTCCAGGATGATTTCCCACTATCTATCCACGTAAATGCAGGTACACTTCCTTTAAATTCAACTTTCTTCATCCCTAATCTATTAGCATAATTAGTACATAAGTGTATAACACGAATGGGTACTAAGAAGCAGTACTAAAAAAAATTATTAAAGTTTTTGTTAGAACAGATGAACTTATCTAAATTTTAACCTATGCCTGTGGTCACTTGCTTGTGATCACGTGCCTGTGGTCACGTGTACACAACATAAAGCTCATCTCATCTGGTTTGCTTGTGACAGAGAGCCTACGGTTCAAATCCCACCCGGGTGTACTTAGAGTATATCTCCTATATATTTCCGTTCAAGCAAATGAGGGTGCACTTACTCCCAATTCCACTTTTATCATCATTCTCCAACTAACGTTGGGTCTTTTTTTTTTTAGCACTTTGTCCTACTACCCGTTCATATTACACGCTTATATGTTAATTACGTTAATTGTTTTTAGTAATTATTAAGGGTCCATTTATAAGAAGTGTACCCACATTTGCGGGAAAGGAGATTGGAAAACTGTTTTTGAAAACCACCCTTAGTACATCTGATCAAGATTCAAGTCTCAATCTCCCCGTCAGCGGCAATCCAGTCTACTGCGAGAGTAGCGCGTTAGACTATCCGGCCACCAAAGTGGATAGTTAGCTTTATTAAAATACGTATAGTCCGGGTGGGTTTTAATACGAGGTGTATTAAAAAAATTATATGAATAGAATATCTTCCTGATTTTGCATAAGAAACAGTGAATTTGAAAATATGGAGGAATACGGGGGTGGTGGAGGGTGGAGATTCATATTTTATTGGAACAGATTGTACACGTGTATCTCGTGAATGAAGACGAGCATGATAATAGAATTATGTTCTTAGATATTGCATTAGCAGGGATACAAACGTGTTCCTTCATACACATCCCTCACGTCAGAACTGGCTGCAAATCTGATTAGTGTAAGCTAAGGTACTCTTCGTTAAGGTGGAATTGAGAGGAAGGTGAGTTAAGGTAATTATTTTTACAGTTTTTGTATTTAAAAAATTTTAGTCAAAATAAATCAAATATATATTCAGTAGAAATATAGAATTTAATTTTCTTCACATGTTGATATTAACAGTTGTTGAATATCTGTCATGAGCATAGCGACATCAGATGAGAAACTTTTTAAATTAAGAGAAAAAGTTGCCATTAAATTCTAGTACATCTGACCGAGATTCTAACCTCTACTGCGAGAATAACGCCTTAGACAAAGCGGCCACCGAAGCGGGTGTGAAGAAAATTAAACCCTAATGTTCAAACGGGAGAAATAGTTTATTTATTGTGGCCGGAAAAATGTTTCGTTATAAAAACTTCAAAAACACTTCCCTTTTCTCGCGTTTCCTACATCCCCACCTTAAGTGTTAAATTTTATATATTATTTATCTTTCACATATCAAGAGAAAGTATTGTGATCGTGATAAAATCTAGCTCTTATGACGAATCAATACTTTTTATGTGAACACAAATCTAAAAAAGTGGATTTTAACATTTTGTCTCCCCCCC
>CABEEJ010000089.1:204444-241196 GCA_901482245.1 Timema douglasi | reverse complement strand
TTATATTTTATAGGGCTATACCACAAAACAAGTTTTTTTTAACCTAGCCTAGCAATTAAAGTTAGATTACTTATGAGTAATTTTTTTTAAACTATAACATTTTTTCTAAAAATATCTAAAAAAGATTTTGTTTAAAATGCATAACTTGTATTTGATTGACATGATAAATAGCATTGTATAATTGTTTTTTGGGCAAAAATTCATTGAAAGGTAATTAGCTACTAAGAAATGTTTGAAAATTCTAAATATTTAGAAAATATTGTTTAAAATGTAAACCTGAAAACTGTGTGGTATCATAAATAAAATTGTATAACTTTTTCTCGGGGGTAACATCACCTATGGGTAGTTTCTGATGAATGATTTTTCAAAAACCTTAAATATTTTACGAATAACTAACAATTTGGTTCCAAATGGGTATCTTGGGAGTGTTTGACATGAACATGACAATTAAAGCTGTATACTGGTTTTTTGGGAAAAATTCTGTTTTTGGTTAGTTTGATGATTGTTTTTTATTAACTCGAATTTTTTTAATGGCTTTAACGAATAGTCTCAAAATTGGTAACGAGGAATATTATACAGTAGCAATAATAAAGTATTTTATGTGTCTAAAATAAGTTAATTTAAGGATAGTTTACTTTATACAATATATAGAAAATTTTAATTTCCTAAAAATTGATGTTTTTGAAGATAATTTCAAAAATTAGGTTTTGAGTAAATTGCCCCTAATTAATTTTTCCTCATTAAAAACAAACACATATTCTTGTTAATCACAATAATCACTCGATATATATATATTATATATAAAACCAAATTGTCCAACAAAATTTAAATTTTCAAAAATAAATTAGTTGTTAACAGCTACTCTAAGATTATTTGTTCACTACGAAAATAAAAAAAACGCATTCTTATATAATTCCCTGATTCCCTTTTGGAAACTATCTTCAAAAACATAGTACACAAAACGATAAAGTCTGTGTGATTTTATCGCACCATTTATTTTGTTGCTGTTTCAAATGTTTTTTTAAGATAATCCGTAAACGAGTGAATAGAAACTCTTCTCATTAACCACCATTCCCGACGACAACCTTGGTCATCATCAGTCATGGAAGGGGTCTCAGATGAGGATTTTAACCCTTCCCTTCTGCTACCCAGTACCTGATAATATTACTTGAAAGCACCTTCATCCCCCAACCATCCCCTTGAAATATGACTGCAGTTGCAGACCACTAGTGTGTGTTGCCTTGAATGATGACCATTATGACAGGGACAGTCGGTTTCTATAAAAACACGCACCCGGATCTTCATTTGTTTTAAGGTGGAGAGGAAGGGGAGGTTAGATAAGTTGTTAGTAAAGGGTACGTGAGGAAAAAAGGTCAGTGTTGTTGCAGTTTTTATAGCAAAACCTTTTTTTTTTTTTGCCAAAATAAATAAAATATATCTTCAGTACAAACATAGAGTATAATTTCCTTCACATGGTGATATCAACATTTGTTGAATATCTGTCAGGAGTATGGCGGAAATTAGATGACAAACTTTTTAAATGAATAGAAAAAGTTGTCATTAAATTCCAGGACCTCCTTGACAGATATTCAACAACTGTTGATATCACCACGTGAAAATAATAATCTATGCTCCTATTGGAGAATTATTTTAATACTTATGACCAACGTGAAGATAATAATAATCTATGTTCCTACTGGAGAATTATTTTAATACTTATGACCAACGTGAAGATAATAATAATCTATGTTCCTACTGGAGAATTATTTTAATACTTGTTACCAAAAAAGTTGTATTGCATAAACTTGACTAAAATCTATGTATGTAACTTGTTCAAACAAAATAAATTTTAAAAAAACTGCTTCTGTAGCTATCTTTAATTCAATTTTCTACACGTAGTGACTCACTTAAATGGCCGTGTGGTCTAACACGCTAATCTCTTGTTGGACTAGACTGACGAATATGGTAAGATCGGAGTTAGATCCCAGTCGGGTACACTGAGGTTTATTTTTAAATAGCGTATAACCCGAACGGGTAGTAAGACGCGGTGCTAAATATTATTATTATTTTTAAATGATCTTCCACTCTCCCTCCACGAAAATGCAGGTGAATTTCCTTTAAAATTAAGCCTTCCTAATCCATAACTCGTTAGTCTAATTAGTACATAGACGTATAACCTGAACAGGTAGTAAGACGTGGTGCTAAAAAAAATGCATGTAGTGCAGAATTTGAACACAACTTTTTCATATTCAACAATTGTTGAGATTTCTATGTGTATAAAATTAAATTAAACATTGCTACGGAATTAATATTTGATTTATTTTGTCCTAATACGTTTGTAATTAAAACTGAAAAAATATGAACTTTCAACTCGCATTCAAGTTGTCATGTAAACAGGCTGTAAGCCCTTAATATCCCAGTTTTGCACGTGAAGAACGTGTAAATATTCTAGGTTACACGTTTTTGTTGTGCGGTGGCTGCCTAAAATAAGGGAAAGTGACTTATTTTGGGGCCGGAGAGTGGGTCTTGGGGTGGACAAATCTTTGAAGTGCAAATTGTGTGTGTGAAAGAGAAAGAGAGAGAAGAGATAGAGAGAGTGAAAGAGAGGGAGAGAAAAGCTATAGTTAAATAATGTGTGGACACTCCAAAAGAATCTAGTTAAAAATACGCGCAGACGCTTCAAAAGAATCTAGTTAAAAATATGTACAGACGCTTCAAAATAATCTAGCTAACAATATGTATAGACACTTCAAACCCTATATTAAATAATGTACAGAAGACCTCAAAACATCTATTAAAAACGTACAAATACTGAATAAGAATCTAGTTCAAAAATCGTGTACACACTCCAATGATACTTGGTCGATAAATTAGAGAAGCTTTCAAAGCAGTTAATAGAAGAGTATACACAGCCTACTTAAAATGTAGGTCACTTTAAAAATAGTATATGACAACTTTTTCTATATTAGTTCTTGTGTAAGTACAACAAAACTTTAGACAATTAATTTACTACTTAGTGATAGTGTGGATAATTATGCGACTTACTACCCGTTCGGGTTATACGACTATATACTAATTACACTAATGTGTTAAGGACTAGGACGGTTTAATTTAGAGAACAATCACCCGCATTTGCGTGGAGTGGGAGTGTAAAACCATTTGGAAAATCAGCCTCAGTACACCCGACCAGGATTGAACCCTAATCTCCCGACCCTAGGCGTTCTAGTCTAACATGAGAGAAGCGTGTTAGACCATGCGACCACCAAAGCGGGTTAGTGATAACTGATAATGTACAAATTAAAATTAATATCGATACAGTTTTGGATCTTTTTGGGCATTTAATCCCAGTACCCTTAGATAAAGAGGTAAGTGCATTAACGTCCAAGTTAAATTATTATCATTATTATTATTAGCACCGCGTCTTACTACCCGTTCGGATTATACGCACTTACGCTAATGTGTAATGGTAGGGTGATTGTGAGATGAAATGAAGGACCTACAGTTTAACGTGGAATCCGAACCACGGTGGAGGCCTGGCATTCCCCACATTCACAAGATGTATTGTCAGAGGTGAAGGAAGGGTTTGGTAATCAGATAAATCTGTGCCACGACCGAGGATTGAACCCCGGCTGCCAGCACAGAAGTCTGACACCTTAGCCCTATACCCCCAGGTCACCGACGACTAAGTTAAAAATGCTTCGTTCTATTACTAGACTTTTTTTTTTGCCATAGCAACAAATACACCAACGATGTGTGTATAAAGCTTTACGCTACCGATATAAAGGTAGACATTAAAAAAAAATAGTTTGAAACAAGCGTTATTAATAATTGTAGACCTGCTTCGATGGTAAGTAGAATGTTCAAAGGGTAGATATTAGTGACTTTCGATGAATGATCGCGATGAAAATAAATGCTAAAATGTACCGCACAAACTTTCCCGGTCTTTTACATAAAAATTGAAATATTTACTTCAACCTAGTAAAATTTGTGAAACAAAATAATGGGTGCATAAACATAAACCAAGAGCAAAAATAAAATTGTAGACATTTTTTCAGAAACATTGATAAAATAAGAACATTTCTGTCAAAAAAAAAGAGCATAATAATCAAATTTCAATTTCCCAAACCATAATTTTTAAAAACATATATATTGGTTTTACAAAATTGATTTTATTTAAAGTTATTTTATTTTTAATACTAATATTTATTTATATATTATTTAGCACCGCGTCTTACTAACCGTTCGGGTTATACGCTTTAAGTACTAATTACTCTGATAGATTAGGAATTGGGAAGGTTGAATTAGAGGTAGTGAACTCACATTTACGTGGAGGGAGAGCGTAAAACCATTTAGGAAAAACCACCCCCAGTTCACCCGACCGAGATTCTAACCTCGATCTCCCCGTCCTCAGCAGCCGAGCACAACACGACAAGCGCGTTAGCCAACTACGCCACCGAGGTGGGTTTGATAATAATACCAACTTTACGATGAAAAGTTATCTCGTATTTCTATTAGTTGCGAATAGTTGGACAATTCTTCTCATGTAAATTACATTTTCATTTTCATGGGTAAAACGAGGAAAGTAATGCTATAAAATGATTGGATACGAAATTAAATC
This sequence comes from Timema douglasi, assembly GCA_901482245.1. Lineage (NCBI taxonomy): Eukaryota > Metazoa > Arthropoda > Insecta > Phasmatodea > Timematidae > Timema > Timema douglasi. The sequence continues at coordinate 236,578 of CABEEJ010000089.1, read as the reverse complement.
CAAATTTGTTAGAACATATTTCTGAAAAATAACTTCTTTTTTTTTTTTTTACCCTTCAGTAAACTACCCTTAGTTTTATGTTTTGATATCTAATTCTTTAAAAAAATCCTCAGGACAACCTTATAAAAATCCTATATACAAAGTTTTAGCCCAATCTGTAGAATGATTTTGTCTCGACGGAGATACAAAGAGGGGCGACATCGTGAAAAAAACCTTTTTTCTATTCGCAGGCGTAACAAAAGTCTACATTTATCAAAATATTGTGTCCAGTTTTTTTTAAACGGTCACAGTACTTCTCTCTCCGAGGGTTTGAGAGAGAGTAAATATATATTTAAGTGATCCAAATGGTAAATTGAAGTTCAGCGCGGCCAAACTTCAGCATCCTTCTATCATTCTCCCTCATATACGGTCTTAATCACCAAATGAAACCATCCGAGTGTTAATTTGTTCTGCAAATAGAAGAGGTGGCTTGGAGCCATTCGAAACCATTCTAGTGGATAATGTTTGGATGAATAATACTTAATAATTTGATCACTATATCGAAAGGGATATATCAGGATATCAGACGAGAACTTTTCTCGAAACAAGCGAGAGTGGAACCTTTCGACTACTTGTAATCTCGTCTATTGAACGGGGGGAATGTTCGCCGTGCACCAAAGAAATAAAGAGCGAAAGCTCCGCCCTTTCCATTTTAAACCCCTAAAGCTTGTTTAGAAAGTTCGTTTAAAATATAGAGCAGAATCTTTTCGAGTAGCGGAACAAATTCACACGATAGCAGAAATGTAAGTTGATCTATAATGCTTTGCAACACAAAACAGAAATAGTTGATTACCAAAATATTTTAACTTATATCGGACTTTTTTTTTTAGATATTTAACGTGCACTCTCTGAACCAGATAGTTATACCAGCACACGACTTACAAACTAACTTTAAGCTAGAACAATCACAACATCTAACCACCCAGCCATTAATTCATCACTGTGATAATACATATTTTTTTTACCATGCGAGGAGTCAAAACTAGGACCCTCAGCTCTGTACGCAAACACGTTACCAACTAAGCTAAGAGGTAGGCATACATTCTTGTCAATACGGGTGTTTCACACATCTCGTCGTGTCGTCACACATCTCAAAACATCGACACACTCGCTTTCCATTAACAAGTTATATCAAATCTACTCACGACAGTCGAGGTAGACGTCTACTTGTGTCTTATTACACAACGCATGCGCCTACAAAGTCCATGCGCACAGGCTAGTCCGGCTAATTTTGAAATGTAATTCAATCTCCCGAACAGATATCAAGCAGAGCCGACAAAGCTGAAATTATTTTGACCCTGACCCAGCGGGGCCAGCGGATTGCGCAGAAATATTGTGGTTGTTTCAGAATGGAGATGGAAACTTTCTGCAGTGGTGGCTTGCGACCTTTTAAGTAGGTGAAGGTGCTATGTTTGTGGAGGTAGCACCTAGAGCTTATTATTATTATTATTATGATCGCGTCTTACTACCCGTTCGGTTTATACGCACTTACGCTAATGTGTAATGTTATGGTGATTGTGAGATGAAATGGAGGACCTACAGTTTAACGTGGAATCCGAACCACGGTGGAGGCCTGGCATTCCCCACATTCACAAGATGTCTTGTCAGAGGTGAAGGAAGGGTTTGGTAATCAGATAAATCTGTGTCGGGACCGAGGATTGAACCCCGGACCTCCAGCACAGAAGTCCAAGACCTTACTCCTAGACCACCAGGCTACTTGAGAGCTTATTAAATATATAAGCTATATAAAGCTATCAAATAGGATTTCTGTACTGGACGGCTGTACTGAGGATATTTTTTTCATAAATATCTTCCCACCCCCCCCTTTCCAAGTAAATGAAGTTACACTTATTATAAATTCTACCTTACCATCTCTAATCAACTAGCATAAGTAATTTTATATTTTGTGTATCTATCACCGCCTCTTACTACCTGTTCAGGTTATACGCTTATGTAATAATCACGCTAATGGTTCTAGAGATTAGGAAGGTTGTATTTAAAGGACGTGTACTCACTTTTGCGTAGAAGTAGAGTGGTAAACAATCTTGGGAAAAAAACACTTCAGTACACCTAACCGAAATTTGAACCTAGATCTCCCCATCACCGGCAGTTTAGCCTACATTGAGAGTAGCACCTTAAACCATGAGGCCACCGAAGTGGGTCCATAGGTGATTAAAACGCATTTAACCCGCTTCAGTGACAGAATGCTCTAAGGCGTCGTTCTCATAATATATTGTACTGCTGATGGCTGGAAGATCGGTGGTTTTGACTAAATTGTTTTAAAACTCTTTTTCCCATGCAAATGCGGGTATATTTCCTATAAATTCATTCTTCCTCATCCCTAAACACGGTATCGTAATTAGTATTTAATCGTATAACCCGAATGGGTAGTGAGAAGTGTTAAAACAAATCATTGAAATTTATAAAAATGAACACAACTAGGGTACTTTACCTAAAACAACAAAAATATGTATATTAGAAAGTTTGTGCAGTAGGCTTATATTCGAAACTTATTTCCTTCCTTTCATAGTTTGTTTCTCACTCTCCCCTTTCCCCCCCTTTTCCAAACTGCTATCTTCGTCTTTCTCCAAGTACGAACCAAAGAAATGTCTTCTCTTTGCCTTCCTCGATGCACCTAACGAGGGGATGAGTACAAAATAGTCTCGCCGGTTGCTCAATTATTTATTCACAAAAGGCTGCTGGTAGTTTCAACAAAAGAGGCATTTTGAGGAAATAAAGTTTTGAGGAGATGTTGATCATACTTGCAAGAAAGATTTTAATATCCAGAGTAAGGGAAAAAAATGTTTGTTTTTTCATGAGCTTGAAATTATTTATATTTTTGTACTTAATGAAAATTATCAACTAAAACATCTTTCAAATTGAAAATTAAGTACAGTTCTAGGTGAAAAAATCTAGACATCTTGAATTATAGTGATAAAAAAAATGGGGTTTGGAACTTTGTATTCACATCCAAAGTAGGTGCAGGGATTGGTTAAAATGTCCCACATAGAGTTCATATTAGTGGAATTTTTCGTGCTTCAAGTCTTACTACACGTCCGGGCTATCAATATATTTACGACTAGCAATCCCACACGTCGTTGCCCATGACCCACTGTGGTATTGTGTTAGAAATAGCCTAATTAATAAGCTAGTTAAAAATCCTGCTTTGAGGTGCATTCGGACCCCCTCACGTACACCTATGTTAAAAATTTCATATCTCGCGTGTCGTAGATTTGGCTGGGCATCGCGAACAAACAGACAAACACTTCCTTTTCTACACTAATATTATAAAAAGGAAAGATTTGATTTGTTTTTTTGTTTGTAATGAGGAATAAATTAAATTTTCAAAATAAAATATAGCCTATATTACTCGCTGATAATGTAGCTTTATATTGGTGAAAGAAATTTTAAAATCGGTCCAGTAGTTTTTGAGTTTATCCATTTCAAACAAAAAATCAAATCTTTCTTCTTTATAATATTATAGTATAGTATATTATAGTATATAGTATAGATGATACCATAAAGATGAGGGACGAGAGAATTAGGAGGAAATTTAGGCCATACTTTCATCATGTAAACTAAAAAACATTTCAATACGACCACCGATACGGGTGTTACCAAAACTCGTATCTTTATTTTGAAAGGGAGCTTTGTTTAAAGGAAAGTTCGGTCACATTTAAGGTGTTATTTTTTAAGGTGGGAGTACAGGGAACGAGATATATGGTCAGTGTTTTTACAAATTTTATAGCAAGATTTTTTTTTTCCCCTAAATAAATCAAATATTGCTCCAGTAGATACACAGAGTTTAATTTTCTTCATATGGTGATATCAACAGTTGTTGAATATCTGTCAAGGGTGTTCGGGAATTTAATGACAGCTTTTTATCTGCATTTAAAATGTTTGTCATCTAACGCCGTTATACTCATGAGAAATATTACACAACTGTTAATATCCCCATGTGAAGAAAATGAAATTTTAAAATTTTATGTTTCCGTCGGATCAATGTTTTATTTACTTTGGCCAAAAAAATGTTTTACTATAAAAACATGTAAAAAAACCACCTTTTCTCGCGTCCTCCACACTCCCGCCTTAATAAAGAGTAAAGAAGAGGTGTAGGGTTGGGAGTAGAGAAGGGGCTATCAAATTGTATCCACTTGAAACTTACAGAAAATTATTGTGTTTTAAATCAACATCAGCCGTTTACACGCCGCTAAGTAGACACATACCGGCCTTAAATATCACTCGGCCGTTGTATTTGGCCGTTAAGTGGACTAAGTAAATCAAAGGTATAGTGTCAATCATCAAATATGGCCAACTTTTTTTTCTTTAAGTATACACTTTGCCAAACAAATAACAGTAGATGGCAGGGTGTATGGGTGCAGCGCTGTGATTGGCTGTTATTTATAGCACTGGCTTAGTATAGCACTGCAATTGGCTGTTATTTATAGCACTGGGTGAGTACAGTGCTTTTCCCTCCACCCCCTCCAAGTTTGACCCCCTTTCCGCATCAGTGAGAAAATTTCCCCTCCATTTCCCCTTTAGTTATTTCTATGATGACATGGATTTAACGACCTGTTGTCCCCTGTTGCTCCTTCAATGTTGCTAAGGTTTATTTCTGGAACTTATTTTCCGTTGGTTTTCTATGTGACAATGGATTTCCCTGATGACTCATACCTGTGGCCAGTTTGGCGGCTCGACAAGACAAGTCACCCCGATCTGTGTGACGTCGTCATTACGTGTAATATCGCAACCCTCCACTTTTATGTAGTAATGGGTTTTTCCTGATGACTCATACCTGGTGCCAGTTTGGTGGCTCGAAAAGTTGAGACCTGTATCTTGTTACCCTACGTGTTGGGACAAACAGGCTTTGCATGAATAGAATACAATATTACAAAAATATATTTATTATACATTAAAGGTTTCACAGACGTATAATATTTACTATACATTTTTACAGGAATGAAGCCTGTATTCGTTCATACTTTTTCTACAGTATCTCTTAGATGTGTTAGTAAAATTGATTTTAGCTCACAATCCAACATGTAATAATCCAAACTGATGTGTTGACGAGTATAGTAGGTAGCACTGATAAGATCCAAGTTTCTGATGTGTGATTCCACCGTAGACTGTTCGAGATCGATAACATCCGCTGATTCTGTTAGTGTGTCACATATATCCACGACGAGTTTGTCGATCAAATTGTTGCAATATTGTACGAGGGGTGTTGACTACATATCCCGTCGGTCAACGGTGACGTCTATGAGGTCCCATAACTCACAAAGACGCGCCCAGCTAGGTGCTAGATAGGTGATACGTTCGATTCTTGCATCTTGATTCTCACATGCGTCTTAGAGAGATTTCATGATCAGTCAGACTAATCTTATGAGGAGGTTGCGTGTTGCTGAAAAACTTTGATATAACCGACTTGTAGTTGCCCAGTTCTTGCCACTTTGTATGGGTAAACATGGCACAATTCTCTCCACATTTTTTATCTGGACTTATGGCGTAAAGTTGTTCTTAACACTCAAGCCGACGATAACTCGTTTGGCGTCAACTTCGTCCAGCGGAGATAAGGTTTTGAAAAGACTTATGATGGCAAGCGGCTTCACTGGCTTTGCTTTACGGGTATGATGTCTTGACCGTCCATGATGTTTGATCACTTCAAAGACTGTCGTTATTATGGCCAGCATGCCATCGGGACACTCCTTTTATAGGGGAAGACAAGGCGCACGCTGATTGGACGCAGCCTCTTGAAGGGTTGCAGGAAACTAGCGTCTTGAAAAACCTGTTGTTATATCTGAACACCTTAGCATCGTTTATTGTATGAATGGTGGATGGGAATAGGACTAGGAAAGTTTTCATTGGAATGTTCTGGGCGCGATAGAGAAGGTATATGAGACAGCAATGGCCGCAAACGTCTGAAGTTGTACCTTGTTATGAGACATGGGAAAAGTTTTTTGCGTTTAAATGCCAAATGTAACTTTATACGGGGTGGAAAACAATAACTGTCAAAGTATTCTTACGCGCCATTCTTGTCAATAAAGATGGCGACAAAATGCGTCCCAGGCTTTGTGTGTAGATCCGTGTTGATGACGAAGCAGGTAGCACTATTCTTGCAGGTAGTTGATCAGCAGGGAAAACACGCGATCGAACAGAACGGAACCACGGGTTTGTTTTACCCCACGTCCTATGGTGTGCGTGTTTATCTTCAATCAACCAGTCTCTAAGTCCCCAAACGATGGAGGCCGAACAGAAATTCCAAACAGAACTATGTGCCATGCACATTGTGTGGCCCAATTTAGGTATTTTCAAAGACGAACAACCTTCGTCGTACGGATCTACGACAGGTATAGGCATGTATTGGGCTAGAAATTTTTCTTTTATGCCCACTTGACGTAATGGTTTCTGCACGCATTTTGGCACGGGAGATAATAAATTTGAGCAGGCTATAAGCCACATCACTGCTATCCCAGGGTATAGTTGGCTCGCCTTTTAGCAGCAGCGGAAATTTCCTCGATGGCATAAGAGGTTTTTAACACCCAATATTGAAATAATGTACCGAATACAGATAAAAACACTCAGCTCCTTGATGAGGAACTCTCTGCTGTCGTCGAAGAAGCTCTGTAAATCTACAATGACGTCCATGATTTATATGAGGGGTAAGGGGTGTAAAATCTCTTATATTAGCTCCCAAAATTATTCACAACGATTCTGTCATTGTCAATGGTGATGATGTTGGTAAAATCCCTGTACACGATAGAGTTTACGGTTTCGGTAAGAGCTCTGGTGAAGATTACTTTGATGATCAAAGAGCCATGCCTCGTCAAATTCCAATGCGATGATGTGGGCGGACAGATTATGTGTGAGATCCAAAGCCATGAGATGATAACACTTAGGGAAGGCTTCCTGTGTGATGACTCTACCTTCGTTCATGAAATGGATACGCGTTCCTGAAAAAAGTGTGTGGTAGGACATGACATAGTTGCCGTTTGAAAAATCTAGATTTAACGGTATCAATGGCACTTATTCCCCATCCATGTACAACGAGAAATGGTTCATGCCATAGGTTTGTAAATTTAACGGGTTCTTGGTGGCGTCTCCGTTGAACGCAGTGTTCGATACAAATCCCACGATGCATTGTTTGGGTAACCTTCCGGTGAATACATTGTCCAGTAATTTCCCTTGCAAACCCATAGGAATAGTGAGTGTTTTTAATTCCACATGGGTGATGGGATACTTTGCGGGACTGACGTTTAATGCCTTGGCATGTGCAAACAGTATAGAAGGTGCTACTTTGACGTGTCGCACTAGAAGACAGGCTTCAATGATGTGAACTTTAAAGTGCGAGATTTCAGGGACGGTCATAAGATTAAACCCGTCTCTGGAACGGACCAACTTGAATCTGAGTTCGGTGCCGTTCAAAAGGTATTTCTCTTTGTTAAACATATCACCATGTAGATACCCCCAAAATATCCACCATCTTACTTTTTGCAGGGAAACGTTGACGAGCCTCAAATCCCTTGTTGCTGGCGTTAACCTCTTTAAGGTTATGGTTCTGTCTGCGAACCACATAGTAAAAGTCAAATGTGTTATTTTGGATTCGCTGTTGTAATTGATCAGGGTCTCAATGTACGATCTATAAGCATACGTGTTGCCGGGTTGTGAGAATAGTTTTTGGTTTAAAAACACATCCACTTGTGTGAATAGCGAATGCAACCAGTTGTTGACAGGAGCGATTTGATCCACCTCGGTGAAAGTGCCCCCATCGGGTTTCATGATAGCCACTTTGAGATAGAGCATGGTCTATGAAACATCGATATAGAACTCTCCTGGATTGGTAACAGTAAATTCGATGCGTGAATCATCGGTAAGGGAAGAAACAGGTTTGTAATTGATTCATTGTCCAATTTTCAAGATAGGTTTGCGTGGGTGGGACGGAAAAGAGATCGAATTCACTTCTGGGACATTCGCAGGACCAGGGATGTTGAAAAGACAATCTAACCGAAAATATCTACCGCTTCTTTCTTTACCTTTTTACGTCAGGCAACGATAGAAGACTGACGTCAAAGCTTCTTACAACCTCGTTTATAGCCCGAGTCAAACATCAGTGTGCCGATCTTCTGCTCCGCCTTGCGTTTAAGGTTTGTTCCCGCCTTACCAACATCTTGGCTTAGGGCCTCTTTGAAAGGACGACGCTGATTAGCAACGTCGGAGAGCACGTCGATACCACTTTGAAGCGCCTGTTTTCCAATGGCTTTAGCATCGCTTCTCAGTAACAATACGACGCTCTTGAAAAGACCGCTGAAAAAACGTCTTACTCCATGCTCGCATTGATAAGGGAAACCTAGTTGGTGTTGTTAATACCAACAATACGTAAAAACGGTGCCACAATGTCACCCATGGTCTTAATCACCGATATCAGTGTAGATATATATTTGCGAGGGCAAGCCTAGTATAATGTTGGTGGGGTACGGTGATTTTGCGAGACTTTGATCAGATTAGTCTTAGGTTCGAGACCGAGCTCTAGACTTAGTTGACTTGATAGAGTTAGCAGCTGTATATTTAGTGAAGTAGAGACAATGTTCACATTTTTGTTAGGGTTTGTGTAATTGAATACAACTCTGAAATCCCCTTTAAACGCCTCTACATCGTTTAGGGTTGTGACCAAGTCATAGATAGTGCTGTAATTTCCAGGAGGTATGTAATCCTTGAATATTTGTTCTACGCCGTTAACGTCCACCCAGTTGTACCATAGAGTATTTTTCCCCTTGGGTACGGTGGTGAAAGAACCTGGATATTGGAATTCGGTGAGAGCGACTTCCCATCTTTCGTCAAGTTTAAGACGTTAAGGTAGCTGGGTGGTGAAATTCGCGAGGGTATTTTCCGGGAAATATCTCATATAGCTGTCACTTGGAAAAGTGATGTACAACTGGTCTTTCATGGTAGGACTCTGAGGTAACTGGCAGGAATCCAAGAATTAAACTTGGTGGGGTAACCTTTCCACTGCACGTACTTTCCACTGCACGTACTTTCCACTGCATGTACGATTTCTTTCTGGTGCCATTACCCTTGACACGTTGTATTTTATCAACTAGAAAAGTTTCGAGAAGACGTATGCGTTACAATTCGGGTTTGTAGAACGTTCCCTCCACTTCCTCGCCGTAAAGATTTGTCAACCTGTAGACGACTGATTGTCGCAAACTTCAGACTTTGAAATTTTTTTTGCTCCAATTGTTCTCGTGGCCCTTTTCAACCCACATCATTTTTTATTTGCAAATATGCACCGTGTTATCGATTTTGAGTTTTGGCTTACTATAAGAGTTTGTGCGCGCTTGGCGTACGGATAATCTCTGACTTGAAGCACATTGGTTTATGAAAATACTGTGGGAGCCATCTTTATACTGGAATATTTTGCACCTTTGTAGGCATATACGAGATCTTGGAGGACGTCCACATAGGGATACGTGTTATTTTTAGTAAAGTAGTGCCGCATGCGCCATTTAAGAGCTCTATTGAATCGTTCCACGATGCTTGCCTTCTCGTACAGATTATGGGTGATGTAGTAATACACTCTTTTTTTATTGAGAAATTTCCGGACTAGACGTGCCGTGAGCTCTGCCCTCTTTTCCGTCTGTAAACTTAGAGGTTTATGGCCACTTGATTTGAAAATGTCCTGAAAGGCGTTACTCTTGACGCTCCCCGTCCTGGAGGTAGGTGTCCTAACCCAGGCCATCCTGCTAAACACGACAATGACGGTGAGCAAGTACACGGCACCGTAGTTGTATTTGCCGAGACTTCGCATATCATTGAGAGCGGCTTGCCAGTGATCATCAATGTTTGACACCGCATACTTGTTGCGTGGAAACTTTTTTTATCAAAGGTTTGTTTAGGCTATAAGCGTCTTGCGCACGAAGCCATTCTCGTACTTTGGCCGTACCTTTATTTTATGCCTTTATGAACGACGCTGCCCTTGCAAAACCTTCAGGATGAGAAGAGTCGTAGTGGATGTTGGCTAAATGGTTCATTAAGCTCGGAAAGGCAGTCATTGGTTTTCGTCCACCCTTTTTAGTTTCTTCTTCTTAAGGTGTTTCGACGGTGTAACTGGTCGGGGTAAGTGAGTTGGGTATCTAATGGGTGCCAAGCGTTTCGGGTTGACAATCAATTCTTTAGGGACGTTTATTTTTTGGAGTGCCGTGAGAAATTTCGCCACCCTGATTGCTCGCTGTTTATTCTTACTCTGACTATATCGTTGACTAAATCCACGATATTGGATCCATGGAAAGTTGTATCGTGAATACTCACTTACCCGTTCGCGTCCCAAGAGATACCATCTCATGAAACAACATGTTCTAGTAAAAGTTCGGCTTTTTTATGTTCCTCTACGGGTACAGTATTGAGTACAGCAGGGATGGGAAGAAGACACTTCAGATGTGGCTGTGACACTATTTTCAAGCGGTGGTGGGTGTTGACCAAAGTGCAGATAGCGCTCAATAACTTGTTGGTATAAATTCTATTTATACTTGTCAAGTTTTGTAGTGAGGATATTTTCCATTTCCTTGTCCAGCTCGGGGACCACTAGATTTGTGGCCTATGCCACTTGTTGGTGGTGTTGCTCCTAACTGTGTAATGTTCCCGGGGACACAAATATCATCTTTTTATGTGTTCCATTATTTACTTGTTGAATAAGGAACCTAGGACACCCCTGATTAATGAGGCTAAGTATAAGGGCAAGAACGCTCCTCCTTTCTGAACGAGTAGTCGTCTCTTTTTCTTCCAGAACTCTCCTCGTTTGACCAGCTTGCGTAGCACCTGCTTGTGAGCATATAACTTTGTCTTCTGCGCATTTTTAACGGCACCCCTCCTTTTAAAGTGTTATAGGCACACTCGCAAACCGATTCAATCAATTTCTGGTCTGCCATTTTCAGCAAGGCGACACGTTGCTGAGGGTTCATGCGATGCATCGCCTTCGACAAAGGGTCTTGCTTTGAATATAAGGAACGTGAGAAAACATATTTGAAAAACCACCCTTTGAACATCTGGCTGAGATTCAAACCCTGATCTCTCCGATTATTATTATTGGGTGTTCTGTATTACGACAGGCCCATTAATTGAATTAGACTGCTAATGCGCCCTGTCCTCTGCCTCCTCCTTCAGCTCTCAGAATTTTCTTCTTTCCTTCAAGTAATTTTTTTCCTGTGTCAGTTTTCCCTTTTTTTTATCCACACCGCAGAATCATGGCCGAATTACCACGCCATGCGGTCATCTGACGTATAATCTGCATGTCCATCGATGCAGGTTTATATTAGCTCTTTGACGCTATGTATTTAAAATAATTAATGTATGTTTAAAATATTTTAAAATGTATATTTGAGCAGATGTTTATATGGGTTGGCGAAATACTCAAGCGCTTCGTTCAGCGAGAAATAATCAATCGCTGTCAGACTACACAGCATATAATACAATGGTCTGTCTCGTTCTGGAGAACTACTACTTTATTATGCCTAAGCGTATACCCCCCATTTAACCCTTCACCAATAACCACACTTTTGCCGTGTCATTAAAAAAAAGGAGGGAAGTAAAACTGTAAAACTTCTTATCTCAAGATAAAGAGGAAAGCTCGCTGTTAGTTCTTAAACATCTTAAAACTTTCTGTTGTGAGACTATCAAGAAATTACTGTATTTATTAGAGAAAGTCTAAATCTAGAGCAATTTTTCAACAAGCCTAGTCTCATAGCTCCACAAAAGTGAATAGAAAATCGTTTGAAATGAGCTAATGTCACATCTTCCCACGTTTGTTTGTATTAAATAAAATTCTAAATATAGCGTTGTTTAAGAAAAAAAAGCCTTGTTGGAATCTTTACATTTTATTTTGGCGTGAACCATATTTTGAAATAAAAAATCGTAGAATTAAATATTACATTAGAACTGAACGTCTACGCTGTAATCTATCGCTTACCGAAACGGCCCCCTTAAAGCAGTATATTTTTATTTTTTCAATTCTGCAAATAAAAAATCCAACAATTAAATATTTAACGCGAAAAAAATATATAGTCAAATTTTTAAAAGTTTTGGGTGTTGTTTTTTGTGTTGCTATTCCAAATGATGATCACACTAAAACTAAACGTTTATTTTGTGTGACTGTATATGAATGCAGGAGGGATAGTAATATAAAAGTGTTGGAGGTTGGTCAGATATTTCCAACGGAACGTGAGTATGTGAACCCTGCCTTACAATATGCGACCAGTGAAGTAAGTGGATCTCAAGGAATTTAAAGGGAAAAGAAAAATATCGAGCATTTAAAAAACTATTAAATCCAATTTATTTATTTATTAGACTGTGTTAACCCCTGCATAAAGGTATATTATAAAACGTTGTGGGTTATTAGGTTAAATTTTAAACATTATAACCAGGAGAGGATCTAGAAGGTAAACGCGAGGGACGCACATCTCCCCTCCCCTCTCCTTCTCACCCTCAATATTTTTTAAAATCAGTATTACAATAATATATGAAACATGTGACCAATTAAATATATAAGAATCAAATAGCCAAATCTATTATTTATGCTTTTAGTGAGGATTACTCCATCTAGATATCATATTCTGAAAATTTAAAAGTGACATCTGGCCACGGGGATCGAATTTGGGACCTTTGGCTTAGTACGCCAATGCTCTGTCCACTAAGCTATCCAGGAATCGTCGATCATAGACTTTGCCTTGAAATATGAGTGAAGAATGACTCTGGGAATGAGATTATTCTTGGATAGCTCAGTTGTTAGAGCATTGGGCGTATGAAGCCAAGTGTTCCGAGTTCGATTCCCGTATCCAGGTTTAATTTTTGGAATTAAATATATGTTATAGCAGATATTGGTTGTGCTTTCGCTTAATATCTCACTAGCAGTCACTTTGCACTATCAATAATTGATTTACATTTTTAACGTATAATTTAAACAACAAAATTAACTAACAATTTAATAAGATATTAACTTGTATGCATTTAAAATATATATATATATCATTAATCAACATGGGTAGATCTTGGTGGTCATGGAGTAAAGTGCTCGTCTTGTAACACGATGTTCATGGGATCAAACCCAGCCGGGGTCGACAGCTTTTCCTTGAGCGATAACAATCCGTAGCACAACTTCCTTAGAATGGGATGTAAAACCGTCGATTGTATAATTTAAGATAACTATGGAAGGTATGTGAAAATACCTTTTCCGACAAAATTGGTAGACTTGTTTGCTCTTGCTCATAGAAATTCTCGTATAGCTGATATAATCAGTCGGTTCAGAAAGTGCATGTTAAATATCTCAAATAAATAAATAAAATAATCAGTATTTTATTGTTCTTAATAATAATAATTGAGTAATGAATTAAATTATTTGATGGTAGTGTAATTAAACTTGCATAAATCCGTAGAGTTAGTAAACGTGTACATACAAAATAGAAGACACCCACAATACCCCATTTCCCTTCCTCATAAAAATCATGGATTGCAACTATATTTTTCAGTAGAGAAAACGTTGAGATAAACTTCAAAATTACACCCCGAGAAAGTTTGCGCCAGACCAACTTTGTTTATTCAAGAAGAGTTCCTTTGTTGAGTAACTTCAAGTAATATCCGCCAAGATTATACATTTACAGTTCATCAGGAATTCAAGATGGCTCCTAAGATCAAGGGGGGGTGGGGGGAACTTTCTGACTTTATAAATGAGCACTTACCTGAGATATCCATTAGTTGTTAGAAAATTAGTTCTTTCTTCTTGTTCTTATACCGTGACTTACTTACAGACGGGGTTGTACGCATTTTTTTTTTGGTTGGCACCGTGTCTTACTACCCAGCCAGGTTATACGCCTATCTATTAATTTCGCTAATGAGTTAGTGAAGAAGAAGGTTGAATTTAGAGGAAGTATACCCAATTTTGAGTCGAGGAAAACCCGTAATCGGTAATCCAGTTTATTGTGAGAGTAGCGCCTTAGACTATGTGGCCACCGAAGTGGATATTTTGTTATTAGGTACTATAAGCGTCATGTATGGCCCCTCAAGCCAAATCGGCAATAACTCAAGAGCTCTCAAGAGCCCTCAGCTTGGGGAAGAGCTGGACTTGCTTGACATAAATAAATAAATTAAATTATCACTTGAGTCCTTGTTCCCTCTCCCTCCCCCTCCCCCCAACTCCTTGTTTCATAACATGGTTCTTGCACTTGAGGGAGTGAGCGGGTAATCTGACTCCCACCCAGGCGCGTCCAGTGCATCCAAAGGATCTCTTGACAAACGACAGTAGCGCTCCCGTGGAGATGACAGGTACTTTCTGTTTCGATAAAACACATCCTTACAGACGCATCGCGATCTATTAGTTACGTTAACCTAATCTACACTGGCTATCATCTCTGGAGTAACCGTTTTTGGTTACTATCGGGAAAACAAGTTTACATTCTCTTGTTTTCGTGTGGTCGATATTCCCTTAATTAATCAATATATGACAAATTTATGCAACGCAGGTTATTTGAGATTGCCAGTAGCTCCTTTTTACCCAAGAACATCACCTTCAGGCACAATTTAAAACGAGTAGATTTTGCAAAAATGTATCGATAGAGAGAGAACGAAGATAAATATTTTCTTCATAAGACCTGTAGTTTCATCAGTTTTCAGTGCCCCGCTGTCTGCCAAATTCTCAAACGAGGTCCTGTAATCATGGACAAAGCGTAGTCGTGATTCTTTATTTCAAAATAATGGTTCACACCAAAACAAAGTCGAAAGATTCCAAAAGGTATCTTCTTCTTTAATAACCCTATATTTTGAGGTTTATTAACTGGAAGAAAAAAGTGTAAATGGAACATTAACTCATTTTCAACGACTTTTTAAGCTTATTTACGAAGTTATGAAACTAGGGTTGATGAAAAAGAGCTTTTGATATAGCCATCCTCCAACAAATACAGTAATATCTTGATACGCTCAAAAAAAGAAAATTTTAAAAGCTATTTGAGAACTATCAGCGAGAATTACTCTTTACCTTGAGATAAGAAGTTTCGTAGTTTTATTTCTCCTCTTTCTTATTAACACGACTAGAGAAGTAGTTACAGAAAACGCCACAGACCATTACATTTAAAACTGTGTGACCTGACATCGATTGATACGTTCTCGCTGACCGAGGTGGCCGCCTTAAGAACATACGTTCTCTTAAAACCATGATCAGTGTGGCCTAGCAAGAATCCTGAATTGATTCTTGGCTGCGCTGATACAGATATGCAACAGGTATCTTCCAGTTCACAGCACATTGAGTCCGACCGGGCTGATCGAATTTTCTCTCAAATTGTTTAGGGATGAAGAAGTGGAGTTTAAAGGAAATTTATCAGAATATATCTGAAGTAGAAAGTGGGAAATCATATTTTAAAGGAAAAACAATCAGTAAATCAGACATTTATTTGAACTCTAAATCCCCTGCCTCTGACAAACCATACCCTGATATTTAGTCCACGTGCTAAATGTTGCGATTATAAAAAATATAACGCTATTAAGGGTTCATAGCTGCTCAAGGACGAACGAACAATAGATATGTGAAAAGAAACAACTAAAGAAGAAAGCCAAAAACTTTCTCGCCCTTGGTGAGATTAATTTTCACCTCCTCCCAATGTGTGTGAGGACACTTAAGACCATACCCACTAGCGACAAAAAGCTATTAAGCTCCAAACGGCAGTTTAGGGAACGTTGATTTATCGTCAAGCGTATAATCACGACGTAGTAACGTCAATTCATGTCAGCGACGTTAAAAGTTAATGCTCACTAAACCAATGTAAAGCGTAGCAAGCTCTCGAGAACGAACTCATCCCGTTTGATGAAAGTACGGAGTGTTTGGTCATCAATTTGTTAAAAAACTAATTTATCTCTCACCACCACCCTTCCCCCCCGCCCCTCTTTTGACATCTTAACGAGTCGGAGGGACTAAATGGCAACATAAATCTGAGGATATGTTCTCAGTGATGTTGGCGCGATAGTTGGATCACGCAATCATAAAATACCCATTAAATATAACTGTGGATATTTCAGAAACTTTTCATTTGTACTAAATGTAATAAAGAAAGAAGAGACTAATTTAAAGAATGTAGTATAAAAAGGGGGGCCATTGACAATAGCATTTTCCCATTTAGTTGTTTTTTTATTTGAGCTGTTTAGTGTCCACTTTCTAAACAAACGTGTCAAATCATCACACAATTTACAACAGTTAGTTTTCAAAGAAGGATACAGGAGGAGGTATACATATTATAGTAGTATAAAGCTGATGTGCCACTCACTGTACAAAAATATATGAGAAGATGCTGGAAAAATGAATAAGAAATGACATTAAGGAAAGGTGGAAAGTGGAAATAGCATAGATTTAGGGGACAGAGGTTTACAATGTACTTGATCTTTGCCATACGACACCCGATGGAAAGAAGGTATGAATATGGGAACAACTTGGTAATGATATTTATGGATGTGGAGAAGTCATTTGATAGCGTTGTTAGAAATAAAGTTTGGAGAGCGATGGAGGAGGCCGAAGTGGGAAGATGGGTTGTAATGAGAGTGTACAGCAAGTATAAGGATAACAGGAGTTGTGTTAGGATGGATATTTGGAGGACGGGGTGTATCCAAATAAAAAATGGAGTGAAGCAGGGGAGTGCCCTCTTACCACTACTATTTGTAATCGTAATGGAAATGGTCATGAATAAAGTGGAAGGAACACTTGGGGAGGTAAAAATTAAATCCATTATGTTTGCTGATTGATCAATGGTACGTTGGTAGAAGGAATAGTAAATATAAGAACAACTACAGAAATGGAATGAAGAAGTGAAAGGGTGTGGAATGAAATTTAGTATGGTGACGTGGGAAGTGATGGTAATGACAAAGGAATAGGATAAGGTCTAATGAAGCTATAAAGTTGGATTGAGTAGAGCTGAGAAAAGTACGGAATGTAAAATATCTTGGAAGTATGATTGAGGTGAAAAAGGTTGAAGTAGACCGGATCTAATAAGAAGAGGACAGCAGGTATAGTTGGTCTATTGGTAAGTAAGAGACCTGCTACGGAGACTCGAAGTGCTCTTGAAGTGTAAGGGAGTGTTGTACAGGGCGTAATTTGTACTCATTGTCATATGTGCAGCCGAAACATGGACAGTGGATGTAAGAGAAACTAGGAAAGTGGAGGCCATGGGAATTAAGTTTGTGAGGAGCGTGTTAGCTGTCACAAGAAAAAACAAGATTTGGAATTAAGTTATCCAGGAAAGAGTGGGAGTACAGGGAGTGAATGATATAGTAGAGGAAGCAAGACAGATGCTATGGGCATGTGATGAGGATGGAAAAGGAGAAGATGCCAAAGAAAATGTTGGAAATTAAGTATGTAGGGAAAAGACCGCAAGGGAGGCCAAGAAAGAGATGGGGGGAGCAGATAACAGAAAGTGTGCAAGTGCGAAGAGAGGAATGGAAGAAACTAAAGGAGGAAGACTTGTAGAAGTGTAAAGGAAGATGGACGCATTTTATTAAACTGACCTGGCCACAGGAGATTTATATATCCTGTGGCCAGGTATATATAAGTATATATTTATATATGGGGTTTGCCCTGGTAGCCAGCTAGTAGCTGTATGCCAGGGGTCGGCAAAAGGTCGATTGTGATTGACCGGTCGGTCTCGCAGCAATTTTCAGTCGATCACGTAAGAAAGCTACATCGTCACGTAGAGGCACGCTTACCTTGCATTATACTATATTATTTACTATATATATAGTAAATATATCAGAACCAGTGGACACGCCGTGAAAGGCATCAGTCTAGTCTAATTAAATTTTCCAGTGACGGGAAAATTAGGATTTGAATCAAGGATGTGTTTAATGAGTTGTTTCCTAAATGGTTTCCTTCTCTCACCGCGCATAGATGCGAGAAAGTTTTCTGTAAATTCTACTGTCTTCGNCCCCCCCCCTCCCTTACTCCACCATTATATCATAATTAATCGTGGATAGCCGGGACTGTAAATAAGATGGGGTGGAAAAAAAAAGTATGATAGAGGTGTACGAAGAAGCAGTTTTCCTTTCGAGTACAGTAGAGCTTAGATAATTTGGACTAATTGGCTATCGACCCAATCCGTATTATCAATTTGTTTGGATTTTCAAAAATACAGTACAAATACCAAAAATTTTTAGAAATAGGCCTAGATGGGATACTCACGAAAACTCCGTGTTAAGGTAGAAACCTTTTCACTTTATTTAAACAACAAACTTACATATAGTTCTTTTGTTTTTGTTGCTAAATATCCCAAAATTTAAAGGAATATAATAAGGCAAAAGTTGGTGACCTAACAGTCTAGGGGTAAGGTGTCAGACTTCTGTGCTGGGAGTCCGGGGTTCAATCCCCGGCCCCGGCACAGATTTGTCTGATTACCAAACCCTTCCTTTACCTCTGACAAGACGTGTATTAATCACATACTTGTGAATGTGTGGAATGCCAGGCCTCCACCGTGGTTCGGATCCCACGTTAAACTGTAGGTCCTCCATTTCATATCACAATCACACTATCATCACACATTAGCGTGTGTATTCACCGAATGGGTAGTAAGAAGTGGTGCTTATAATAATAATAATAATAATAAGGCAAATATCTAACCACGAATAGATTCTTCCATTTTTCAAACAAAGGTTAAGGTGCTTTTTTTTTTGCATCCATGTCGCTGATCTTGATAAAATTGTGTTTATTTTTATAAATTATATATTTTCTTGGTGAATAAGATTATCTAAGCTCTACTGTATACTGTACTACGGGTTGTGGTGTTCAGGCGTTCGTCCGGTCCGACTTACGACGGCTGGGATGCGCTCTGGGCCCGCGCACATTCCATGTAAACGAGCACTAGACTGCCTTTGCCACCTTCCGGTACGGACAGATCTCTATAAATCCTGTCGGGGCGCCTCCACGGGGCAGCCCCTGGGTGATGTGACGGACGGGGTCTGGCATAGCTAAGAGCCTAACATGGTCATCTGTGTGTGAGGAGGGGGATGCTCTCTTCTCGACACGCACTAAGCGGGTGGTAGCGCGTACCCGTGTAGCGGGGACAGCAGGTCAGGGCACCTCCTAGAGGTCTCCGCTGGTCAACTCCGGGCAGCCGGTCTCAAGTGAGGTGCTGAGGGGGAGGAAGCCAAGTCCGGGGAATAAGAGAAAGTCCTGGGGCAGGAGGAATGAAGGTTTGAGGAGACGACTGTTCGGAGGCTGAGCTCCTGACTTCCTCGTGATTGGGAGATCACTAGGAGGAGCCAACTCCTCCCTCCATCCGGTCCCAGTGGAGGGGAGGTTCATCCTAAGTAATCCAAGGCAGGCTGACATGGAAGGGCTGGTACTTTTGGGTGTTTTTTTCGGATGTCCGAGTACCCGGAAGGGCACTCATGGACTTTGGTCTATGTCCGGTGAAAAGGTTTCGGTCTCGATGGGTATCAATAGTTGCACCATAAAGGTCCTCCGAGTCTATGGATGGTGTAGCTGGGAAGCCCTTCGAGGGATCTCTCCGGAGATTTGTTCAGATAACAAGGTATATTGTACTACTATACTAAATAATTATACTATAAATATTTCAAATTTAATTTCTGTAATAGGTCCATTTAGTCCCTTTAGTACATAGATTTTTCAGACTAAAATAGTTTTGATGAAAAAAATTATAACTAACTTATACAAATTCAAAATGTAAAGTATATTTAATATAATTAACTTTATTTAACTGTACAAAAGGAACTATTGTTGAACTCTATTTGTTATGAAACAATATCTTAAAACTAAATAAATTTATTTAAACTCTTAATTTTCGAGAGAAAAAAACTGGATATGCTGAGTATTCAAAATATTTTTCGAGTTTTATAAAAATCTTCTGAGTCAAACTCAAATTTTCGAGTATAGTGGAACTTCGATTGTCGAACATAATTATTTTCTAAGGCCTGTTCAGAAACCGACTTGTTTTAAAACTGGAACCATAATTAATACATAATATTCGTGTAACCTGAACAAGTATTAAAGACGTGCTTCTATATAACAAAAATTGTTTTTGAAGGTACATATTAAAAACATATTTATTTCTATCCAATTAAAATATAATCTATTTCTATTTACGGTATTTATATTTTTATAACGGCCTGATCATCTCATCGCACTAATCACTCTATTATTTTTATCACCGCGTCTTACTACCCGTTCGGGTTATATGCTTATTTACTAATTACGCTAATAGTTTTATGGATTAGGAAGGTTATATTTAGATGAAGTGTACCCGTATTTGCTTGCAAGGAGATTGAAAAACAATTCGGAAAAACCACTCTCAGTACAGCCGACTGATATTCCAACCTCGATTTCCACGTCACCGGCAGTCTAATCTACTACAAGAGTGACACGTTAGATCATTCGGTCAGCAAAGCGGGTAACTTAATTTAAAAACAGACACAACACAATACATCAATGTGGGAGGGTAAAACTCCAATTTATTAAACAAAAAAATATTTCTGTCACTTAAAGGAATTGAATCCGGTACTCTTTAGTTCAATAAGGAAACTCACTAACGAGTGATCTAAGTGGTTCGATTCCCGACTGATACCGGGGGATTTTTTCCTCTAAAGAGGAATAATTCCCATGATAACCAAGATATGGCTAGTTATACTTGAGCTAGGTTAATATCCTCATTGGCTCCCCCCGCCCCACCCTCCTCACCATCACCTCACCTCACCTCATCGGGACAGGGAAAGAACCTCCACGGAAAGGATGTACGATTAGTGCCTTCGGGAGTCCCCTGGACAACGATACATCAGTACTGGCTAATCTTTCAACAAATTGAGCTACAGATGGATGTAGTAACCTAGATACGACATTATTATTATTATTATTATTATTATACAGTGCACCACACATACTAAGTATTACCTAAAAATGGAGACCTTTACTTAAAACTCATACGATATGTGGAACGAATTAATAAACTTTGTTATAGTGGGAAAAAGTAACACCACATTCTACCTAAAAGTGTAAACTAAATAAGATACTTTTTTTTACAAAAACATATTGAGGAAAAAAACTGAACATCTTTGTCCACCAAAGAATATAAAAATCAACATATTGTTGACGATCACAATACTTCCTCTTTCTTAGAGTTTGCGAAAAAGTAAAATTTACTAATTTCATTTATTTGAAGTATGCGTATCTTACGTGTACTTTCTGAACTGACTGATTATAACAGCAGACGACTTTTAGAACAAGCAGCATCTCTTACCACTATACCACGAGGGCGGTTAGCTTACCATTTATTAATCTTTTGTGTTCCATGCTGTAGCTGGGGGCGGGGGGGTTCAAACCCCCCGCGAAATTTTATGAACAAAATACATATGGCTTTATTTATGGTTCAAAGAATATCAAAATATAGATACAAATACAAATTAGAGGGCTGTGTTACCATAAAAAGCACTTCAGAGAGCTTCTAGAGGTGTTAAATATTTAGAAATTTTCCAAGCCTTTGGAATTTTGGGGGTTATTTTACCATAAAAAAAATACTTCACAGAGCTTCAAAAAGTGTTTAATATTTAGAAATTTTCCAAGCCTTCCCAGCTAGGGGGTTATTTTAGCATAAAAAATACTTCAGAGAGATTCTAGAACTGTTTATCATCTATAATTTGTTCTAGTTTCCAGCCATTAGGGAGTGTGCACACCAAACCTCCCCTGAAATTATTGGCTGGCTATGGCCTTGGTGTAGTGTTCCATGCTGTAACACAATGTCAAGTTTGTTTGGTCGTGAATCAAGAACGAGAATCTAAACTTAACGAAAAGAAAGTTCTCCAAAGTGTCTCAAGGTCGTCCACGCACCATTAAAGAAGAGTCGTTCTGTCAAAAACCCTTTCGACGGGAAGTTTGCCAGATTTTATTTTTTTTAGTTGAAGGGGTAGAGTTTTTTTGTTTTGTTTTTTGTCGTAGGTTTTCAAAGTGTTGAGCTATTAGAGACGGGAAGGTGGAGGATTGGGAACATGTAGAAACCATGTTGTCTCGGGTTGTCACGGGTAGTAAACCTTCGAGGGGGAGGAAAATATCGGTTTGATCTAGCACAGGATGTCATTAATGAAAGCGAATGGTTTCACACTGTGAACTGCTTCTTCCAAAATATAGTAAATTATATCAAATCAGATTTATCTTGTCCTTGAGAAAGATTGGTTGAGTAGACCTACTAATAATCTATTTTTTGTCGTTAAAAATGTACTTTATTAACCGGATGATCTCTCAGAGTGGATGGATGAATGTGGAACATTGCAAAGAATGTTCAAGTAGTATTAATAATAATAATAATAATAATAAGCATCACGTCTTACTATCCATTCGGGTTATTCGCTTTGAGTACTAATTACTCTAATGGATTAGGATTTGGGAAGGTTAAATTAGAGGAAGTGAACCCGCATTTGCGTGGAGTTAGAGTGGAAAACCATTTAGGAAAAACCACCCCCAGTTCACCCGACCGTGATTCGAACCTCGATCTCCCCGTCCTCAGCAGTCGAGCTCAACACGACAAGCGCGTTAGCCAACTACGCCACCGAGGCGGGTTTCAAGTAGTATTGAAAGAGGAAAATATGGCAGTATATAAAAGTGTGGTTTTATGGATCTGAAGAGTGGATTTGTCGGTAGAAACACAAGAGCATGGTTAATGAGGTTGGAATGAGATATCTAATAAATGTATGTGGAAAAACTCGTGTGAACGGAATCAGCAATGAATGGGCACTAATGGAGAGTCCACGAGGTCAATCTAGGAGAAACGTTTTACGCTGGTTTGGACGTGTTGAGAGGATGATTGTGAATCCAGTGAAGAAGCAAATATATGAAGGTAGAGTATGTGGATCAAAGGAAGGGGTGAGCCATAAAAGACGTAGATAAATGATGTAGACGAATGTGTGAAAAAGAGAAACATTAAGAGTTTTAAGAAGGAAAGAGCATGTATGACTCGGTGTATGGATGTTGTTGAAGCAAAGGAAGTCTGCAAGGATATGGAAGTGTGGAGAAAGTTAGTGAGGATGGATTAAGTACATAGGTATCTTTTTTTAGCTATATGCACAGTTTCTTGCCTACCCCATAAGGGAACGGTGGGATTAGGTATATATGTATATGATAAGGTATGTATGTATAGTGAGTGATTAATCATCTTACAAATTTAATTAGCTCTATAACAAACATAATATCTAATCCCCCGGCCATTTAATAATCACTTTGAAAGGTGAAGCCCGGAATTCAACGATTTTAGATATTTTTAGGAGATACCGGGAGTCAAACCCTGAGTTATTAGCTCAGTAGAGAGAAGTGTCATCGACTAAGATAAGATGTCATTTATATGTATCAAACCTGCTTCGGTGGCCGTATAGTTTAAAACGTCACTCTCACAATAGACTAGACTGCCGATTATATGGAGATCGGAGTTCATATTCCGGTCGGGTGTACTGAGGCAGTCTTTTACTAAAAGGTTTTACACTCTCCCTCTATGCAAATGCGGGTGTTCACTTTCTAGAAATTCAACCTTACTCGTCCCTAGATAATTAGCGTTATTAGTACATAGGCGTATAACCCGAAAAGGTAGTAAAACGTGAAAAACAACAACAAATACCCACCACACCAGTGGGTACGCGTACAAAGGAGTCAGTCTCGTTTGCTGGTGATGGCAAGGTCGGGCTTCGAATCTTTACCTGTTGCGCTGAGATGCTTTTTCTTAAATGGTTTCCTAATCTCCCTTCGCACAAACTCATGTAAATTTTCTCTCATTTCTACCTTTCTCCTCTGCTACCACACTGGTGTGGATAGGCGGATAGCGGATGGGTTGTAAGACTCGAGTACAGAGTACAGTCCATGCCAAAAGAAGACTCACCCAAGAAGCCCGGGATCGCTCCGAGCGGCATCACAAAGAGGCTGACCAGGAGATCAGCGATGGCGAGAGAAAGGAGGAAATAGTTGGTGACATTCTGCAGCCTGCGGTCCAGGCAGACCGCCAGACACACCAGGATGTTCCCTATACCTCCTGCCAGGATGAACACCACCACGAACAGGAAGGTCCAGTCGTACTCCGGGGTCAAATAAGGATCCAGGAGATCCGACGGGGGGGTCAGGGTGTAATCGAAGGACGTCCCCGGGCTTAGGATACCTCTCAAAGAACACTCGACGACGAAGCTGACCATAGAAGTGTCGTTGGTGCCGCTCCTCCTGGGGAAGAGTCGCCCTAAGCCATCACCGCACCCCATCTCAAGGTCATCGCAATGTACCACCTCCGGCAGCCGAGTCCAGGAGATGGGGAGGCTCCCGTTCCCACCGAGGGTGAGGCTAGAGTTCTGGGGACTCGTGCAGGAGGTCCAGTAACCGTCGCACTTGTAGTACTCGTAGAGCATGGTGGACCCCCCTTCGTCATCACCGTACTCGCAGTCTAGGCCCACCCCAGGATGGTCGGCGTCTTGCGTCACCACGTGGCACAACAGGCGGGCGACCCACAGCGTCGCGTTGGGAGGCGTCGTCGTTGTCGTCGTCGGGTCGCGGACAGTTGATGTCGGCGCCATGCAGGGCCGGTGGAGGGAAAGGAAAGAGGAAGCAATATCCGTAAATACTTCCTCCCACCAACCACAACAAACGCCTCCTTGACAGCTCGAGTGCTCAGATATACATCTTTCTCGAGAGATAAAGGAAAGAATGAATCAATTTTTAATAGCCTTATTATTGAAATGATTGAAAACACTCAACATCCTAATGTCAACATATTATATCTGAACCAAGAAATGTTTCAAACATTTTATTATAATAATGGCCTGTTCAAGAACAAACTAAATGACTGTCTAATATATTATAGCTTTTTTTCAATAATCCGTCACACGCAAACATTTTCCCTCGATTAGTTTGACTGACGACATTTTTACAGCGACGCTGTTACACTCGATATATTGTACCTTGACGTCTGTTTGAGAAAATAATGGATTCAAACTTAACCAGCGCGATATATAAAAATAATAAAATAGTTAACTATAAGGGCGCCGTCAACACACTCCGGTGTTTGTATCGAAGTAACGATACTTCCTCCCAATAAAGGAGTGAAGATCCTTTCAAGAACCATCTTGAACCTTAAGATCATCCTGCCGATAATTTTCACCGACGGTTGGGCCTCCCGCGATGATCGTCTCCCGTTCCACATCATCAGGTCTACGTACTTCTTCCCGGTGTCTGAGGATTGGAGTTGACACTCGACGCTAAGGCGTCGCGTGATATGAAGCATCCTCCAAGCCATGAAGGGGTTGAGAGCAGACCTGACAGCAAGTGTCCTTCAGGTGAAGGGCGTGACCTCCATTTAACATCCCTGGAGCTCTTTGACCTGTAAAATAAGGACGTGCAAGACGTTGTTAGCCCTCATTATTTTTTATTATCATTATCATCATCATTATATCAATCAATAATAATATATAATATTTAGCACCGCGTCTTACTACCCGTTCGGGTTATACGCTTTAAGTACTAATTACGCTAATGGATTAGGAATTGGGAAGGAAGAATTAGAGGAAGCGAACCCACATTTGCGTGGAGGGAGAGTGGAAAACCATTTAGTAATAACCACCCCAGTTCACCCGACCGAGATTCGAACCTCGATCTCCCCGTCCTCAGCAGTCAGCTCAACACTACAAGCGCGTTAGCCAACTACGCCACCGAGGCGGGTATCAATCAATAAATATTAAGCAAAGGCCTTAACTTTCACCAAGAAAACCACCCTTATTTTGTTCACATATAAATTTCATATTGATGATATTGAACGCTGTCCTAATATTAATGACCTTGGTGTTATTTTATACCATAAGATCTACTTTCACTATCAAGTTGATTATACAATTTCTCACTCTCCTAAATTAATCGGCCCTATTAAATATATATTAACCTATTTATTTTCTAGAGTTGACTGTATTATAAGTTTGTATATTGCTTTGGTCAGATCCAAACTAGAAATTGTCACAGTGGCCCGGAATTCCAGACTCCCATATTGGAAAGTTGTCAACGCAAATGTGTTGCAGCTTGCTATGATAAATTCTTTTTAAACCGTTTTTTACAATAATTATGATAGAAATTGAAAACTTTTAGGACTCCAAACTCTCTCTTCTTGCGAAGACTCTATTGGAATGTCCTTTTTGTTTTTAACAATTTTAATAGTAACTGTGACCTGGTGGTCTAGGGGTAAGGTGTCGGACTTCTGTACTGGGGGCCCGGGGTTCAATCCTCGGTCCCGGCACAGATTTATCTGATTACCAAACCCTTCCTTCACCTCTGACAAGACATCTTGTGAATGTGGGGAATTCCAGGCCTCCACCGTGGTTCGGATTCCACGTTAAACTGTAGGTCCTCCATTTCATCTCACAATCACCCTACCATTACACATTAGCGTAAGTGCGTATAACCCGAACGGGTAGTAAGACGCGGTGTTAATAATAATAATAATAATAATAATAATAATTTCATAGTAACATTTCTGGCTAATCTGCCCTTAAACATGCGATCCTCCTGTTCTTCTAGAAATTCTAAAATATTTTCTAACAGTAGCTATCACAAACTCAGCCCTTTCGACTGTTTTATAAGCAGTACTAGCTTTAGATTTACGGAATTTGATCTCTACCATAAAAAAAAGAACCAAAATTAGATAGTTATATCATTAATTAATATCCCTTCGTTTATTGTGACCTGTTCACTAAAAATAATTAGTATTAGTGATAATATTTATTTCCCTTCTTACTATGTTTTAGTTTTTAAATTGTATTGTTGTAATCACCTGTATATAAACATTATGTGGGTATTTATTAATTTTTAATTTGCAAACGGTAGTGTGTTGTTCCGTATCTTCAATGCTGGTCTGTCAGAGGTACCAACTGCTAGTTAGCACTTTAATAAAGGAAAAGACCCGCCTCGGTGGATACAAGGTCAAATGTGCTAGTCTAGTGGTAAACTAGACCAGCGATGACGGGGAGATCGAGGTTCGAATCTTGGTTGGGTGTAATGAGGGTGGTTTTTTCCCAAAACGTGGGCACACTTCCTATAAATTTAGCCTTGATAATTCCTAAAACCATTAGAGCAATTAGAACATAAGCGTACATCCCAAATGGGTACTGAAACATGGTGCTAAAAAAAACTTGTGAGTGTGGGGAATGCCAGGCCTTCAACGTGGTTCGGATTCCGCGTTAAACTGTAGGTCCTAAATTTCATCTCATAATCACCCTACCATTATACATTAGCATAAGTGCGTATAACCCGAACGGGTAGTAAGACGCGGTGCTTATAATAATAATATTGTTTAAAAAATATTATTATTCTTTGAGGTAATTAATGTGTACTTTCTTAACCAACTAATTGTATAAAAACACAACTTATAAACGAACTTAAATCTAAAAAAGACACAACATCCAGCCCCCCGGCCGTTAATTCCTCAATGTGAAAAGGGAAACCCATATTTCACCAACTATACATTTTTCAATCATGCCTATAATTGAACCATGGACCTTTATCACAATATTTAGACAAACTAACAGCTGTCGGACATGTCTTTAGTATCGTAATTTATGTGTAGGCGCACAGACTAAACGCCGGGCTCATCTGGTTGGTAATCGAAACCTGGATGGGTGTACTAAGGGTGTCTATTTTTCCTTGAATTTGCTAGTCACACTCTATCTTCACGCAAATCTGGGCACATTTTCTCTCAAATTCTACCTCCCTCCTCCATATTCTATTAGTGTAATATCCTATTTACACGAGCTATTCTAGCAGCGCTACTTCACTGTTAATACTCCCCACGCGTGTTTTCTTCTAAAATTTAATCAACAAAATTGATTTGGATGACGAAGTACTTGCAAATGTTTTATTACATAAAATATTTTTTTTCTAAACAAGATGGCGATGATATTGGTTTCACAATCTTACTTATTACAAGACTAGAATAAGAGCAATCATACACTTTATTTAATGAAATAAAGAACGACTAAAACATGACTGCCGGTTGAATTTATATTCCAACAATAAACAAATACAGATCTAAGGTTTCAAAATATTTATCGCCTGACATTTTTCTTCTAATTTATAACCATGCAATGGCTGATCCCCCAGTACAATGACACGCGGCTCTTTTCTTAATGAATCGCAGGTATTTCTGCCTTCGATGAGAGCACGACAATGTAGGCCTATATACATCGGCCGCGCTACTGTAAATCGCGCGACTAGTCCCGGGAACAGGCGGCCGTGCGCGACTACTGCTGTTAATATAACCGCGCACGCTCGTGAACCCACGACCCGCAGCGTTGCCAACTGTACGATCTGGATACTACTTGTACCTTGATTCATATTGTACATGCTTCGGTGGCCGCATGATCTAAAGCGCTACTCTCTTAGTAGACTATACTGCCGATGACAAGGAGATAGAGGTTCGAATTTTAGTTGGGTGTACTGAGGGTGGTTTTTTTTTCAAAACTGTTTTTCACTCTTCCTCTATGAAAATGTGGGTATACTTCATACTAATATATCCTCCCTAATCATTAAGATTATTATAGTAATTAGTACATAAGCGTATAGCCTGAACGGGTACTAAGACGTGGTGATAAATAAAATAAAAAAATGTCATCACCTTTTAAGTTCAATATTGGGATATTTCCTTAAAGTAATATCCTGGGACATTGCTACATATCAGCAATATAATACACTCATTGTTTTTCATTTTTTATAGCACCGCGTCTTAATACCCGTTCGGGCTGTACCTACTTACTCTAATGTGTAACGGTAGTGTGATTGTGAGATGAAATGGAGGACCTACAGTTTAACGTGGGATCCGAACCACGGTGAAGGCCTGGCATTCCTCACGTTCACAAGTTGTGATCAATACACGTCTTGTCAGAGGTGAAGGAAGGGTTTGGCAATCAGATAGATCTGTGCTGGGGCCAAGCATTGAACCCCGGACCCCATCACAGAAGTCTGACACCTTACCCCTAGACCGCCAGGTCCCCAATACACTAATTGTGTTTCGATTTTATATAGCAGCGCGTCTTACTACCCGTTCAGAATGTACGCATATGTACCAATTACGTTAGTGAGTTAAGACTTATGTAAGAGGAAGGTTTAATGTAGGTGAAGTGTACCATATGTGCGTGCAGGGAGAGTTTTAAGCCATTTAAGAAAAAAAATACTCTCAGTACACCAGACCAAGATTCAAACCCCGATCTCCCTGTCAACGGAAATCCATTCTATTACAAGGATAGCA
The DNA here is from genome assembly GCA_901482245.1 of Timema douglasi. Taxonomy (NCBI): domain Eukaryota; kingdom Metazoa; phylum Arthropoda; class Insecta; order Phasmatodea; family Timematidae; genus Timema; species Timema douglasi. The sequence goes on along the minus strand of CABEEJ010000089.1, from coordinate 207,272 downwards.
CCTTAAACCATAGGGCCACAGAAGCAGGGAGTACACTAATTAATATGTTGTAAATAATTTGTAGACTGATCAATATTTTTGACCTTGAAGTCACTGATTCACTAAGCACTTAATTTGTTTACACCCCCTTCAGTGGCAGAATGGTCTAAGCCTTAAGGTGTTGCTCTTGTGTTAAACTGGCCTGCTGAACATGAGGAGATCAGGGTTCGGATCCCTATCGGTTCTGCCGAGGGTGGTTTTTCCTAAAGGTTTCCCCACTCTCCTTCCACGCAAATGCAGTTAGATGACCTATACAATACTTCCTTCCTCAGCCCTCCCCCATTAGAGTAATTTATCATATATGTGTGTAGACTGAACAAGTATTAAGACGCGGTGATAAAAAAAAAGCTACACTTATGGTTCTAGAAACAAAATTAGTATCCTACCGGGAAAAATTTAAAACAGCGTATGACTAAGCAGCGCTGCTAAAATCACCTTTGTAAATGGGCTCTAAATATGTGGATTGCCAGGACGGGTAGTAAGAAGCGGTACACTGCCAGTAATGGATCAAATATATATTGTGAGTCATAGTTTTGTTTCAATGTATTTGTTCTGTTTGTATCGTCAAAGGTTGGGCGCTTCAACCGAGACTCGCATTTTTGAGTTATATATATATCTGACAGACTGTTACGTGAGCAGTGAGCATAGAAGATGCCAGAAAACAACGGTTACATCTGTCGGCCGTATTGCAGTTCGACCGCGTGTACCTGTTATGACTATCGTTTAAAAGGGTGTTGTTAATCCCAGATTACAACTGTGCCATGAGTTCACCTACGTTTAAAGGGTTGGTCAATGATCGTAGCCCGACTAAGCTATAGCGATAATCCTCTTGGTCAATGATTGTAGCCTGACTAAGATATGACGATAATCCTCCTGGCCAATGATGGTAGCCCGACTAAGCTATGACGATAATCCTCCTGGCCAATGATCGTAGCCCGACTAAGCTATGACGATAATCCTCCTGGCCAATTATTGTATCCCAACTAAGCTATGACGATAATCCTCCTGGCCAATGTTCGTAGCTCAACTAAGCTATGACGATAATCCTCCTGGCCAATGATCGTAGCCCTAACTAAGCTATGACGATAATCCTCCTGGCCAATGATCGTAGCCCAACTAAGCTATGACGATAATCCTCCTGGTCAATTATTGTAGTCCAACTAGCTATGCCGATAATTCTCCTGGCCAATGATCGTAGCCCAACTAAGCTATGACGATAATCCTCCTGGCCAATTATTGTAGCCCAACTAAGCTATGACGATAATCCTCCTGGCCAATGATCGTAGCCCAACTAAGCTATGACGATAATCCTCCTGGCCAATGATCGTAGCCCAACTAAGCTATGACGATAATCCTCCTGGCCAATGATCGTAGCCCAACTAAGCTATGACGATAATCCTCCTGGCCAATGATCGTAGCCCAACTAAGCTATGACGATAATCCTCCTGGCCAATGATCGTAGCCCAACTAAGCTATGACGATAATCCTCCTGGCCAATTATTGTAGCCCAACTAAGCTATGACGATAATCCTCCTGGCCAATTATTGTAGTTTAACTAGCTATGCCGATAATTCTCCTGGTTAATGATCGTAGCCCATATAAGCTATGACGATAATTCTCCTGGTTAATGATCGTAGCCCATATAAGCTATGACGATAATTCTCCTGGTTAATGATCGTAGCCCATATAAGCTATGACGATAATTCTCCTGGTTAATGATCGTAGCCCATATAAGCTATGACAATAATTCTCCTGGTTAATGATCGTAGCCCATATAAGCTATGACAATAATTCTCCTGGTTAATGATCGTAGCCCATATAAGCTATGAACGTTTGAGACAAGGCGTTCTGTAGCCCAACTGCTATTCACCGCATCTGTCGTACCAAATGAATTATGTTTGAAGCCTAAGTGGTGGCAATCGACAAACACTCTAAGGCAGGGGTTCCCAAACATTTTAGACGGAAAGAGCCCTCACACCAGATAAAAATACATCCTGGATCCCTCATAATTTTTTTTTAACATTCAATAAATATAATTAAATTTTATAAGAATAAACAATTGTCACGTTTCCCTTCCCATTCGGACTATACCTCCATCTTTGTTTTTATCACCACGTCTTACTTCCTGTTCAGGTTATACCCAAATGTACTAATTAGGCCAATGAGTTAGGAATTGGAAAGTTTGAATTAGAGGAAGGGAACCTGCATTTGCGTGGAGGTAGAGTGGAAAACAATTTAGGAAAACCACCCACAGTTCACCCGACTGAGATTTGAACCTCAATCTCCCCGTCCTCGGCAGTCTAGCTCAAAATGACTAGCGCGTTAGCCAACTACGCCACTGAGGTGGGTTAATGAGTTAAGGAAGAGGAAGGTTGAATTTGGAGGAAGTGTACCCGCAGTTGGGTGGACAAAGAGTGTAAAATCACACTCAGTACACCCGGTCAGGATTCAAACCTCAATCTCCCTGTCATTGGCAGTCCAGTCAACTGTGAAGCTGACGCCTTAGACTATTCAATCACCAAAGTGGGCTGTTGAGTAAATTCAAGTTGGGTGTATATAATAATAGTGAGTTAAAAAAATTTAATATATATTTAGTTTTCGGGTCATTAACGATCTAATCTAGGGGCTATTGGTGAGGAAGATGATTTATAAGAAATGCACATCATTTGCGTTTAGTGATGACTGGGCTATCATATATGAGAATTATTCCCACAAATCAACCAGGCTGAGATTCAAACCCAGACCGTATGAGACCGATGCCTTTGTGGCATGTGCCCCCCCCCCCCCCC